>JAQFZC010002739.1:0-21520 GCA_034695205.1 Dicyrtoma fusca
CGTATAGTGAACCTTCCTCTTAGTGTACTACTTTAGCTGGTCCCATCAAGTACACTATGTAGCGAGTGCACTGTATAACTATTTTTCTAAAACCTATGCCGTAAACCTTGAGATTTAAAAGAAATTGAATTGAGAACAAAAAATATGTAGAAATAGAGATATCCCAAATGCCCAATTACGCAACGTAGATTTTTTAGCTTTACAAGCACACATATTGTACAACCTCTCTAGTCAGTTCAACACTACGTCATTTTATAATCATTTTACTCTACATTCTGTTTACGTTTTTACGACACATCAACAAATAAAATTCGGTCTCAATCGTTCCCTTTCAGCTCAGTAAAAAACATCCGTAATTTTCATAAATAAAACTTGAGTAAGCCAGATAGTATCGGGTTTGAAAATATGTTTTTATGCCAAATTCTGCGGTACATTAGCAGTGCCTTTACATCCAAAACTAAACACTTCAGCTTACAACATTCAAGTGTAAGTCGCAGGCATGCGAGGCGGCGTATACAGACAGACACGGACACGTTCCACCCTGGAGATGACCCCTAACGTTTGGAGAAATTTTGATGTTTTTACTTCTAACAGTATCTTTCCTTGAGCGATTGCTATTTACATAATATGTACCTACTACAGTTCACGAAAGTCGCCCATCTCAACTAAAGCAAAAACGTGAAGATGATCTTCGGGATTCTCAGAACTACATATTTGCACTACCATTCCTTCCTAAGCTCGGAGAAAGTGTAGGAAGACGAAAAATGATTTTAAAAGGATATCTGAACATGATCATTAGCTTCTAAAGTGTTGTAATAGTTCTTCAAGACTTCAAGAGCATCACGTTTACCGCAAGCCATGCCAAGCGAGCGACATGCAAACGCTTCAAGAATGTCTCTGTCAACTATGTAAATCAAAACGGAATGGAGTCCTTACTGATTGTACTAACGCAACGAATTCAAAGTTATCCCTTGGGACGCCACACAGAGCAATGCAATGCAAGGCTTTGCTCTGTATTAGTTTTTGGCTCTTCTCTGTAGTGTCTTTCGTAGTATTATGTTGTTATTCTGTAGCAATCGGAGTTGTACTTACATTTGCAGAGGGCAAATACACAGCATGAGACCTTCATTAGTCTATTTTTAGGAAATTTTTGAGTTAATAAATCTCATATTTGAACAATAAAATATTAATTTGGCAGGACTGTGTGGTTTAAAGAACTTTTAAAAGTTCAAAAACGACAGAGGATGAAAATCCCTTTATCTCTATCATTGCCCACGCATTCAGCCTAATGAACTGTGAAATTATGTATATTCGTAGCATCGCATCATCGTAAAGTAATTCTTTTTTTGGAAACTGGATGGTTTCTGCCCTACCTTATAGCATTAAATCCAGGAAAAATTGAATGGAATGTGGTGGTTGCCGTGCCTGTAACTGTTATGTACATAACTACTAGACGTAATTATATATACATACCACAATCATTCAGATAAAAAGAAAGGTAAGTGCGAGTGCCTACATAACTACACTGGAATGCCTAGGCCAGCCCTCATTACAGGGTTTTGTGAGACAGGAAAGTATCCGAAAAAATAAAACTAGAGAGACGGCATTTCAAGCACTTGGGAACATTCGCACCATTTCGCATTATTGAGAAAGGCAATGTCAATGCCAAATGGCAGGACTAACCCAATTTTTAGAAACTTATGCAAGTTTCGCATATAATTAATAATTAAAATATATGACACTCCAGCTGCAACGCCCTTGCGCTTTGTATCATAAACTGCGGGCAAAAACACATTATTCACCAGTTCTGCGCAGTATTATGACACCTTCCTCACTAGTCAGTATTCCGTATAATCGTTATTTAGGAAACTCAACTTGAGAGATCATTTAGCGGAACAAATGAACATGGTTATGATAAACATGATGATGAAAAATTTGAAAATTCGGTGTATTAGCATTTGGCAGGCTGTCAACGCGTGGCCCATACGAATGTGTCCTGATTTTAACGATTACCTACATGTAATATGTGTGCCTGGTCGTTCTCCCTGTCAAATCTTGCACCGCTGCCAACTGTCAACGGCAACAGGTTTAAAAGACTTTTTTGACTAGATGAACGATGAACTGTACAGTTCAGGTGACGAGATACACTCGTACGCTTCCAAATTCTCCATCCGACCACCACATGTTACACGTACAGCCCAACTTCAGCTACCTTCCTCCTGTTTAGCCTTGTAATAATTATTCCTTCGGTCGTAACCGTAACTGTAGCGTGTGTCTGCCATGCATGGCTCTTGCTTCTTACACGTAATGTCAGTCAGCAAGAAGACATAGGTAATATAAGGGAACCTTGACTTGGCAGAGAATTGAGAATTGTAGAGTTGAAAGCCAAGATGAAAAAAGGTATTTGTTCCGTCTAATATGTAATACTACAACATTTAAAATGCTTGTAGCATCAATTCATCATAGTATATACTTAGCTTAGCATCCGACCGGTACGAATTGTACCAAAGAGCTTTGCCGAACAAAGAGCACATGCACTTGACAAACAATAAGCGGCTCTTCTTCCATTTCGGTGGAGAAGAGCGAAAGTTTGTACGTACAAGCTTTAGCTTAGGTCTGCTTCTGCACAATGAAGGTAGTAAAAGTTGGTTTGTAGCATGGAATCGTAATTCTAAACCCCAGTTCTAGTTATTTGTATGTATCAAAGTACTTACTACTCGTCAAATAAATTGCAATGAGAACGTCTCTGGTGGATCCTCATCACTCAAGTAAATGCACGTGGACAATTAAATGATTGGGAAATTCCGAGTATAAATAACAATTTAAATATAATGGTGTGATGCAACAACCACTGAGCGGAAAGTGATGAGCAAGCACTGCTGAAATGCAACCATACTATTTAAGCTAATGATGAAGACATCGGGCTCGAAAGGGTGCATACAATCATCATTATCTGTGTGTAAAGCTAAAGCTGAAAGTTTGTAAATGCAAAATATGTGTAGCACTTCCACTATCTACGGACTTAAACATCTACTTGCATCCAATTGCATGCCTAATAACACCCGGATCGCAGTGAATTGCATCACATAGTATTTTTATCACGTTTCTTCCTAGTTACACACTGAATGCCACTACTACTGTATAAAAAAGTTAATGTACGTACATACGACTGATTAGTAAAAATATTTGCGAAAATAATAAAAGTCTCACCGATTCCACAGAGTGTCAATGCCCCGTTGTAGAGAAATAATCGATTAACCCACTTTTTGTCACTCATGTAGCCCAGAACAATACGACTCACTGTATTTGCAATGCCCACTATAGACAGAAGATACTCCGTAGACTCTTGCTTCAACGGATTAGCGTTTACTTCCGCCATTTCCTGTACAAAATTTCAAAAGAAGGAACCGTTAAGTATATTATGTTTTTCCAAAAACGATATCAGACTGCTTCTAAATTCCAAGAATGCTGGAAGAAGTCAGTAGATACTCTTAAGTACAGGAATAAGAGTGTTACCCGACAACTTACAAACTATTAGTTGTACTAGAGTGAAAAGTTGGTAGAATTAAATTAGCATTGAGTGCTTTCCGTAAGCTCGGATTTCCTATACGTAAGTACCTACATATGTATCAACATCAACGTGGGTGGTTACTTACCACTAAGTAGATGTAAGGAACGTTGTATCCAATGCTGGTAAAAAAGTTTGAAATGGCGAATAAGAGAAATACTGGGTTCTTGAGTAAGGAAATGCTCAGCATAGTTGTGAGAACTTTGTAGAATCGAGGAGAACATCGAATGCAACCAAAGAGCTTCTTGGCCACTACAAAATCCACGGGAGCATCATCATCTAAATTTGGAGCTTCCGAACTGTCTAAGGATGATTTCTCTTCGTGTAATGTATTGAAATCCGGGATTTTAAGGAGACTTCCAGAGTAGAAAACATCCTTCCTTTCAAGAATGAGACCGTGGGTTGTGGCTGAGCCATTGTAGTGTCGATTATGCCGGTTGTGAACATCGCCGGCTTCATTGCTGAAATTCCCAGAGCTTTGAAATGGCATCTTGAGCGAGTGTCTTTTCTTACTCTGCAGTGTGGAGTACTTGTGCAGTGAATCGATGCTTCCAATGCCTACCGGCAGAGCCGGTTGACTACTTGACATTGTCAACGTTTCATTTTGCTGCAAAACAAATTAAATTACATTCAAAACTTCCCGTCTGTCTTTTTAAGATCCGCAAGTACGTAACTTAAATCATTTGTTTCGACTTACCGCTGAGAGTAATGCTGCATTTTGCAAGGGAGCCTTTCTCTTATCTGGTGAAGTGAGAGAAACCATGGAAGAGTCATCTCCTTGATTTTCTAAATAACAAAAAGAAGCGAGTTATTTGTAAATCTATTACACAGTTCTATTAGTTTGCTGTTAGGCGTGTGCGTAAAAGTCACTGAAGTGAAGGCAGGCGACTTACGAGGGTAATACACATATTTGACCGGCGATGTCTCGTCAACACTTTTTGGTGGTTCAATAATGTCTGGGACATCAGTTTTATTTTCGATTGACCCCTCAAGCGATTCTTCCTCATCTTCTTCAACGTCTTCAGTCTTGAGAGGTCTGAACATAAGACTGAAAATGATGCAATTCAAGATGATTCCACCCGTGACCAAGAATGCCCCACGCCAGGCAAGGTGAACCAACTAGAATTGTTACACAATTATTCGTTAAGCTTTCCTTTAAAAATTGGCACTACATGCCGGTAATAATAATTTGAGAATGTGTCCATCAGTTCATAGTATGTGCTCAGAATTAATTCGTACCAGGAGTTTAATAATAGGTGCCAGAAGCATGGTTCCAAAACCCGAGCCGCAAACTGCTATCCCAGTAGCAAAAGATCTCTTCTTCTCAAAGTAACATGTTACGCTGACGATGGCGGGCAGATATATTAAACCCAAACCAAGTCCTATAAGTTACATAAGCATCACATCGTTTGTCAAATAATTCTGAGAGTTTCAAAAATTAAAGATGTCAGACGCTCTTCCATATGATTAATGAAAATCACCTCCAATGAGACCCACGGATAAATACAAGTACAGAACACTATTTGCAAAATAGCTCATTCCAAATCCAATGCCTGCAACGATACTTCCAGCTACTGACACAGCTCGGCAGCCAAATCTGTTCACAAACGCACTTGCCAGCGGTCCTGGGGTACAGTGATCACATAGAGTTGTAGTAAGCATTTACAAGTTGACTACGAATCACGCTCCATTAACTTTTTTAATGCGTATATATGTATGTTTGCATTTATACAATGGCACATAAAAATTATACCTGCTCCGTATGTAACTCCAGCCATGATAGACGCTATCCACGCAGTTGCACTGTTCGAAGCTCCAAGTTGAGTTGAAATGTCAGAAATAAATAATCCAAAAGTATACGCTACTCCGTCAGCTGTAAAAAAAAGGCAAACGACAGAGAGATAAACCTTTTGAACTATTCCAACTCGAACTGATCAACACAACGTATGCATACACAGT
The DNA here is from genome assembly GCA_034695205.1 of Dicyrtoma fusca. Classification (NCBI taxonomy): domain Eukaryota; kingdom Metazoa; phylum Arthropoda; class Collembola; order Symphypleona; family Dicyrtomidae; genus Dicyrtoma; species Dicyrtoma fusca. The sequence continues at coordinate 5,528 of JAQFZC010002739.1, forward strand.
GACCGCACGTAATAATTATACTTCAACAACAATAATTGCACACTACGAGGATAATTAAAATTTCGGAACGTACCAATGACATGAATCATAAAAGATGCGAAAACGACTGCCCATCCCCAGCCACCATCCGGCGGAACCGCAACCGACTTTGATTTCCCCATTTTGATTGATCCTGTCAACTGTTTAGTTAACTGATGACTTTTTGAAGATTTTATGTTTTAAATCCCGGACCGTTTAATACTAGGTAACTGATGCTTGGCTCAAAAGGGAAGTGCAAGTGCAGGACTAGAACACTGAAGCTGTACAACTCAAAACTTTTTCCGGTGAAAATATAAGGCGACGGTTGACTGTTAAAATTGAACTAAGGCAAAAGAAGTGTCAATAGCGGTTTGATCCTTGTCATCGAAATGGCCAATGTCCTTGTTCTTGGCCCGGCAGAAATACTAAAAAATTTCTTTACTTCGATGAGGTCAGGTAGTAAAATAAAAAGTTTTGGAAACGAAGGTAAAGATAACGAAAAAGAAGCACAAAAGAGAGAGAGAGAAACAAGAAGCTTCTAATAATTCTTGAATATCTTTAAGCCGTGGTCGTCGTGGGTGTAAAAGAAAGGCAACCCGAGTTGTTCCTCCACTGTGCCGATGATGATGATGATGCGTAAGTCTTCTCTGAACACAATGAATTCTTTGTAATTGCCAGCTCTCCTGGCATTATCGTAGACGAAAGTAGTTGCAATTATTTCAGAATAAAACAAGACAAAAAATATTATATCCTCTGCACTTCATCCAATCCTTCAATTCTTCCAAACTTCCAATTCTTCAGCAGTCAGTCTAAATTCATCTGCAATAAACAAACATACAACATCTGTAAGCACACACATCACAATCGCACGCTCACTTCACTATCAACATCAACTATCAAATATTGAGTATTATTTATCCAATATCTCTAGCTTTTTTTTATTATCGCACATTAAATAACTCGGATTTCACTTCAATTCTGAATTCCCAATTTTATTACTCACACAAAAGTCTCTGGATCTCGTCTCATATGTCTACTATGCAATGAGGAGCCAAATTCATCCTTAAATATTTACACCACTTCTCCTTATATTTCTTACTACCTGAATAAGTAGGTACTTGACATCCTAATTTAATTTCTTTTTATTCGAAGGCATAGGTCAAAAGAGCAGAAAGGGGGGAACCCAATGGCAATGGCTTCCTCAAAAAATTAAAGGAAGCATCTTTCCATTCTTGCCATACATATGACTTGTAAATGTGAAAATAATGTAAGCAACGTTTTTTACGACCAGAGAGGGAAACTGGGGAAATGTGTTCACAAACTTCTCTTTCTCTTCCGCTAGAAGATCTCTTCTTTAGACAGACTCACACAATCAGCCTACAGCTGTGCTGCTATTAGTTTCTACTGTAATTATCTGTAATTATAGCGACATTCTTAAGAAGCACTGTTCTACTATACAGATATTATTACTACTTCTTCCCTATTTACATTTTGGTTCCTTTCTACATTTACTATTTATTTGTTATTCAACGCTTGACACATGTACGGTACTAGCTTTTACAAGATCCTAACCACAGAAGTGAGCTAAGAGAAGTATTTATACAACCACAACGGATATGTACCCGCAAGCTCATCAAAATATGACTTTGTAGTATGTACATACATTTATAATCTATTGAAACAAAGTTTCCTTTCCTCAGTGGAGTTATTTAGTTTTACTTCAAGTGGAATATACACAAGTACCTAGCTGCAGTAGCTACCGGAGGCGAAGCTATTTATATACATTGTTTTTTTTTGCAATATACAGATAGTAGGAAATTGCAAATAGAAACTCACTTGAAAAAAAACGGTTGAAAACAAAATCTGCGAATGCAAATGTGGATGCAGTAGGTCGGTAGCTTGGGTTGTTGTGCTCTCAAAGAAAAATACCACGCGTTGGTAACGTGCGCGGCTTGAAGAGCAAAACAGTGCAGTAGTGGGATGAAGGCAACAGACAAAAGATAGAGATAGTGCCACTATATGTATGTATGAACTTTGACTGGCTTGAATTTATTTTAAAATTACGAGTATTTTAGACGTAATTGTTCCGGCACCATCAACAATCACAAATTCCACTGATCTCACCGGGGAACGTGGAACAAAAATCTGACAAAGTCAAAAATACAAGGCAATTCACAGTGGACTTCCACAATCCAAAGTCAATGAAAACTACAGTAATTACACAGGGGAACAACAAAAAATTCAACTATAATTTAAATCAGTTACTGTTACTATGCAAAGGGACAATATTTTAGGAACGACAGCGGCGAACGGCACTGATTCTGATTCTGAGTGGATGGTGTGTGTTGATCGACTGTTGCCCAAATGAAATCAGGTTTGCTACTAAAGTCTAATTGACTGTGTGTGATGGTTTTAAGTGGCAATTGATGATTTAATGAGGCACTCCAACTTATTATTGGTCCTTTATTATAAGCCATTTAATCCGTATACTCTTGATTTTTGTATTTGTGCAAAGGAACAGGGGAAATGTGATAGTGCTGTAGAACTGTACGCATGGAACGTCTGCAGTATGCACGGACTTTGATGCCAATGATTCAATGTCTCATGTAATTACATATATTATATGTATTATGATATGACGTGATTTATTTAATTTTATTTATGGCAGAATAAATTGTTATTATTATGATTAGAGCATACTAAAAAGCAGTAGCAGTAGAGTCAATATAGTATTACGAATGTAAATTAGCATTGCGTTGCATTGCATTGGCGATCAGAACCATGAACCGTATGACTTTATCAATTTACTATTAACTAATAATGTGCAGGCGTCTAAGTTAATATCAGTATTTTGTCTTGAACGCGAATAGTGAGGGAGTTTCAGCAAGTTATACACACACATATATAATTATAGGGACAAACACTGATACAGTTTCACATTCTTCATCCTTCCTCATGGCGATGGTATTCCAATTTCACATGAGTGTGATAAAAAGGAACGAAGAGTGAACACGAGAGTCACACAGTGCTATTAAATCCCATCCACTGCACTTGAAAGTAAATAACGAAATCGACTGAACACTCTAAAGTTCACTCTAAAGAAGACATCTTCAAATACTCAAATAAATCATAAGCCAAACCAAAAGCTATTTATAATCGTAATTATTGATACTGAGATATCGATACGGATAAAAACTGCGGGTGGGCAATCCTACACACGTACGCATACTTAAATGGTCAGTACATACGTAAGTACATGTGGACGGCAATAAACTTATCAAACCTGGGAACTACCTCGGCATCTACACGCCTTTAGGCTGTACAGTCTACCGTGACCGTGATAAATGGTAATGCACAATGCGTACCTTAAATCCCCGGCATAACTAAATTTCAGATTTTGAAACATGTACATTATATAATTAGCTATATACTCTTTCAGGTAGCTTCCGGGAATTTAGTTGAAGATTAACGGCATGCCTCTACCGTAGTATAACTAGCCGGTCTTAATAGGCCCTCTACTACCTACTACGTGCTTCTGACTTCTGACTCTGAGGCTTGATTTCTTCATCCGATACTCCAACCAATACCTTTAATTACTCTCTATTTACATTATTATTGTAAGCCTTTTTTTCACTATTGACTTTTTATCGTTCCTCTGCTCACTGCTCAGACTGGCCACACTGCGGATTAATTTATTGATTCATCCAGCTGGATGACAGTGTTATTATTATCACCGGTCCTGACAATTGATAAATAATATTACTTGTGGATCAAGTGGATCTCGAAATTCCCTCAACGACACGGCTCTCAGAGTGTGCAAGAAGATGCAAACGTTTGTATTATAGTATCAAAACTATCAAATCCAAATCAATTTCAATTACATATAATATGATAGGATAAGGGATTTTCTTTGTCCGTCATCTAATCCGGAGAGTCGTAGTTTAGTCTATTCATTATCGATGTCGATTACAAATATCTGTCCATGTACATACCGCACTACTTGAGGAGGGAGCGACACGATGTTCCATTAAAATTAAATAGCATGACATGAGAAAGAGCAGGCTGGGCTCAACAAAAGATTGCTTCTAGCATCTCTCTCTCTAGATTGAAACAACTTGAAACTATTTTTATCACTCTTATTACACTTTTTACATGGTCACAATAGTTTTTACCGATTAAGGACTAAGCCATCCTGTCTCATACGACTCGAAAGTGCAATGGTGTGTTTTAGCGCTAGTAGTACTGCTAGTACATATCTAAATGCTATCAATCCTGCCCCTGTACATGTGTAGAATAGATGAAGTTTACTTGCAGTTTTATTATCAAATGTACTTTGTCTTAACTTTAGTGACACATGTAAGAAACGTGAGCTGTCGCCGTTTATTCCTGGAGCTCATGTGTCAGTGTCGTCTATTGTGCGGAAGCACTGACTTAAAAATTAAAATTACAATTATTAAGCAGGTTTATCAATTTTGTATAGTAGTTTGCTTGCTTATGTAGATATTGAGATCATTGTTTTTTCTTATCCTATTTCAAGTTCATATGTACCTATGTAAATTAAAATGGGGAAGTTAAAAAATGGACCATCGCATCGGTAAATTAGTCACATGACAAGAGCGTCCAAAGTCCATGACTTTAATATTGTATTTTATGACAAATTCCAAGAGAACTACGAACTACGAGTGCACGTTTTAATGTAGGCAGTGACAGTGCAGTGCTACTGCACTGGCAAAAATCTTACTAGTTAGTCGCTTTAGATTCCCTTGCAAGCTATAACAGCCACACCATGACTAGCATGAGAGTCTAATTTTAACTGCAATGCCAATGACAGTGACACCAACACAGAAGGCTTGTAAAAAGTAATAACGCCCAAAACAAAAAATAAGCTCAGGATAAAGCTCATGATAATTATTTGCTCTGATCCCTCGTTTTTCGTTGTGAATTTAAGTATCTATTTCTATCTCTGTGTACTTACATGTTTTTTGTTGACTGACTGTTTTGTTTTGCTTTGTTGTGTCGTGTTATTGTAATTCAAGATAAATATTTCGAGCAAGCAAAAAAAAAAATAGAGAAAAAATGTGCATCCCTGCTTCTGCTACTATGTATATGTTTCTTATCTATCATTGTCAAAGTTGAGCTGACATGCACGTCAGACAGGAAATACGTAGTTGTCCAACCGTATATGCAGAATCTGTAATTCCCGTATCAGTATCGCTTGGAGAAAAACAAAAACAGAAATTCACTCGTCATACTATATGGTAAATATTCTATATGCACACTGCAAAGCTATGACGCTCGTTTTTAAGTGTTCCCATTGTAGCTTGCTTGATGATCCTTTTTATTTTTACGAACGTTGCATAGCTACAGCCAAATCCAAATCCAAATCGCATCTCTTATCGGTCTTTCTATACAACGTAAAGGTTTCCGTACAACCTTTGACATTGACAACGACGGCTAAATAACGACACGAAGGAAAATGATCTGCTGGCTCAGCAGGGCTCTGTGCTTTTCCAACATATGTATACCTTTAAAGTGTAGCAAACGCGTGTGTACACTCGATAACTGCAAAATATTCGATCCGTGAAACTGCAAGGCGTGCTATGTACACTTATTACACTTCCTGGTCACAAAATTCTGGTCCCCGTAATAGGGCAGCCGGGATTAGTAGCATTATACTGAATTGTTGTGAAAATGTAAATAGCAAATAGCATGGTTTGCATTTGCACTTTTAGCAAAGATATTTGAATTTGCGGGCAGATTATGGGTGGGTACCTTCACACACCTACATTACTCGGATCGGGAACCTACTACCAGTAGAGCAGTGTCGAACGTGCAAGCTCGAGCCAAGTTAATAACCAATAAGTGGTACAAAGAGAAGATAACATTAGCATTATACTACGGACTTGAAAGTTATACTATTATGTTCATTCGTAGGTACGTATGGCTTGGAGATTGCCTTAGATGTGACCTTTGATTCGGTTTAAAGATGGCAACATGAAGCTACATAAGTGCTTGGCAATTAAGTTAAATGTATAGACCTAGTTTAAGTTTGTGTTCCTTTTTGATGGGTACATAATGCAGAAATACTTCATACAATCATACAATTATGATAGTGCTTTTGTATAACTCTACTGCTTTAGATTAGTTGCCTCCATTTGCCAAGCGTAGTAGCCATCATCATCAGTGCAGTGTAGCTATGGTGTGTATACGCACATTAGTTGCTGCCAGCGAGAGGCACGCCGAAAAATACAATAAACTAAGTGCACATGTACTTATACATACACATATCCATGACATCCAGTAATTAACCTATGGCTCTAAATTGACTATTCACATTCATTCATTATAAATGCTAAACATATAGGTTATACGTACCTATACATACACCTTCATACCTATGAACTATCTCTGCGTGCGCTTCCTCAAACTAACTTGAAATTAAAACTGATAAAGCTGATCCCTTAACCCCTGCATACATTATTTATTTATCTCGGCAATAGAAATACGATCATGGCTTTCAACTTAGATTCCGCATTCAGTCCAAGTTGAAGTCATTCGCGTGCTACTTGCTACTTTTCATTTTGCACATGTGACCTCCAGCGACAACATCAACTCCTGCTGCAGCTTGTCTCCTTCTGTTTCTCGGAGGCCATCAAATCTAATGTAGCACATAAAGTACTCCATATTTTATGGATAACGACAGGGACAAATGGCAATGGCATGGCATGGGATGTCAAGCTACTGCACAAAACTGTCGTAGTTACACGTCCCTCCGGCCGGTAAATCAAATCAGAAGACTCACTGCATTATTAAGATTTAGGATTTATTTTTTATTTTCCTTCCGTGTTCAAAGTACACGGCAGTATAGTTTCCCCAGTCCCAGTACCGCAGCAGTCCCGGCACGCCAGACTAAATTTTTTCGTTTCGTATTTGAAAAAATAAAGTCAATGCCTTCATAATCATAAAGATATGTAGCTCCTACAGATCCTATCTTGTGCTGACAGATAATTTGTAATTTGTGTCATCAATAAAGCAATTTATTATATTCACGGCTTCAAACTGAATCTTTGCGGAAGATGCGATGCAACATGCAACGGATTTATTTGACACGACAGGACAGGACACTCGGGTTGAGATTGAGGCTGGGACACTGGGACACCGGGAGAGACACGGGTGGGAGACCGACATCAAAACTAAGCCAAGAGCGAGGAAGGAAATAATTTAATAAAGTGCAAGGGAAAGCTGGGATGGCGCCGAAAACTCAATATCGCAGATACCAATATGTTCTATGTATTGTATTGCATCTGTGTATATACCTATAGACACGGAGACAGAACAGAACAATCTGTATACAGAATACAAGTTTCATAAATCGAAAATATTACTATGAGCCTGCAGCTTTCCTGCAGCCTGCAGCATGCAATTATCGAACCGAAACAGAAGGAAACGACAGTCTTCGAAAGAGGACATTTCCTTAGAAAAGAAATAGAAATAAAGTATAGTCGGAGATGGGGATTGTGGATTGAAGGATTTGAGCTGAAAGAGATGTCTCTATTCAATCATCTCGATAAGTCTATTTACAACGTCATCCAAAACTACAACAACTCCTTACAATAGGGCAAGTCCCTACTTACAAGTCCTCCCGGTCCCGACCTCACTGGAAATCAGGGATAGGGTTTAATAGCACAATACAACTACCACAGCTCTATGTATATGCACCTACCCACTCCGACTCTAATACTAATGCTCCATGGATGCGTGCTCAAGAAGTCCGGGGAGAAGAAAAGCTTATGGTGCAGACGCTAATACGATTTCCATCGGTCCATTAAACACGAGAAGTTGTCAAGTAAAACTCATGAAAAATTGAATAAACTAAACCAGACCACCGCCACCAACTCCCGAGCAAATCTCAACCCGTACCAGTGCAGTACCACCATACCAGTCGACCGTCTTAAATTATAAACACATCCTAAGACGAAGCCAGACCAACGAGGGACGGTGCAGCACGATCGTATGCACTTTTAATACCCTATAATATCTATAAGTAGATGAACATGTGCATTGTACATGGTGTGATATACTGTCGCAATAGCATTTATAAGAAAGGCGACAAGAAAGGAAGAAAGACGTGAAAAATTTATCGATCCCAAAGACCCATTCCCATTTCCCATTTCCCATTTCACCCACTACTATACATTGCATTGGGTCTGTCCGCTCAACGTAACAATGCAATAGGATGAGGACCTCTTGAGCTCTTGCAATATTGCAAATTTAACTCAATCATACATAATGAGATTGCATTGTGTCATCTATTGAAGGAGCAATAAATATTAGATTCTGTCTCTGTTCTATTAGACAGCTATATAGGGGCTTTATTTCATTTCCGACAAATGATTGTAGTAGGTACATAAGTACATATGTATAGCCTTTCTATTAGAAGGATTCAACGTGGACGTAGCAATGACTCAAGTTCCCGCACTGCACTGTACAGTCGACATTAAAAAGAAACCAGAGTGTCTGAAGCATCCTTATTGTAATTCGACTTAGTGTAATTATATATTTTGAGAGCACCATGAGAAGCGAGGATACAATTTCAGTCTAGCTTCTTCAATATCTGAATCTGTGAAAGACCGTTTGAATTCACATTCTTTAGCCAGCTGAATGATTCGACACTACTCCTACTGCTACTCCTAACCTGCAAGCCAAAAGATACCGAAAACTTCCAACGGCCCTCGAACAACTCTTTCAGAGTCAAAGTCAAGTGACATAAGACCCAAATTTAAACTGTGACTCTTGAAAAAGGCTTACAGACTACACAAGTACGGACACAAAGACTCGAGAAACAAAGGAATTATTGTCGAGTCTCCATGTGAAGCGACACGTGAAGCTTAAATTCTTTGCATAATCAAAACACTCGGCAGTTCGGCACTCTGCAGACTGCAGATACATGCATACATCCTTCGCAGTTTTCCCTTTTAAAGTGGAGCTTCTTCTTCTTTTTGGATTTGGCCCTTGATTTTATTCGATTGCAATTTAGAATTTGTCTCCGCTGTGCTGACTGACGCACACAAGGAATTTAGATTCAAAAGCAGGGAAACGCAGAGAAAGTACTACGGGGAGTCCCATATGCACATACATATGTCTGGAAGGAAATAGTGGGGAAAATACATTTAAAATTTGAAATAGCATCCATCCAAGAGGACGTGGACGGAATTACTAGTTTGGAATCGGGAAAAAGGTAGCTATTTGTACTAGAAAGGATTTGAGTGTATTTGTAGGTAGATTGGACAGAGTAGGGCCCGTACCTACATATAGTAGGGATGTACAGTGTAAATAATCAATACCCGTCAGCAGGCAGGGAATATAAAAGGAGGAAGAAGGAGGAAAACGAACTGCAGAATGAACTGAGCTGAACTTATTTTTCTGCGAGAATATGAACCAAGTATTTAGACGTATAAATATGTGCACACATACAAATCCTGCAAAATGCGAAACTACAAGAATGAGCACAAGCACAACCACGATTAGCAATTTACATGGCGAAAACATAATATAGATTTTTTGCAAGTCGTTCTGACACACTGGCATTATTGTACGGTGCAATAGTACAGTATACTCCAGACTGCAGTGTGCCCTCCGAAGCCCAGGGTGATTAAGGTAGTAGTATTTTGCTACGAGCCCAACAAACCCATCTGATTTAATGAAGGCAGTTCCATATCGACATTTCTCCCTGGTAAATAATGTCAGTAGGTAATTCCGCTTTCACCTTCCGTGCATTTAAGGTTACCATTTTACCAATGAAGTGTCCCTAATGCCTGTACTACAGAATAATACCTACCGGAAAGTACCTTTTTTTCTCTCCTTTCTCTATGCTGTAGCCCGCTGTAGCTTATTTCCGAATGACACGGTCTTATTGCCTGTCTCCGTCTGTACGCAATATTGATTTTTGTGTGTATTCTGAAGTGGGACTCGAGGGTACATACAAGCAGGGATTATAGAATGGGCTATCCATGATGCTGTAGGAATTTACGTGTGACATACCTGGTTGAGTAGTTGAGATTTTGAAGAGAAAAGACACGATGACGATTCCAAAAGAAAAATCAAATGAGAAGGAAACAATCACAAAACTAAAAAAAAGTTACGCTGATGATGCTCGCAAGCACAGGACACGGACTAGTTCTTACACCTTCTTCCCTTCCCCACTCCCCACCGTTGCCCCAATTGCTCCCAATTATGACAATTAATTAGTGGACAGAGTTGTAGAATATTGTGAGTATTATTGGCTTTGAGAGTGATAAGTAGAATACGAATACGAGAACACACGAGCCAGCCGAGAAATTTTTTTTAATCTAAACGTAATTTGCTGTGCTGTAATGACGATGTGAAGTGATTTAAATTTTGACGTTAAAGATTTTTTGACTTTTCCTATGTCGATACTAGGAGATTTTTATATATTTTTTGTATTATATAAAAATAAATTCTTTGTTCTTGGAAGCGTTTGTTGTTCAGTTAAAGTAATAAGTGAGACTGGTGTTACTTCCGTTGACAAGTGTAGAAACTTAAATGAGTCTACAGTCAGAATAATAATTGCTACAACAAATAACAAGGACGTTGCTGTCGAGGACTGTACAGAGGGACTGTGAGACGAGGTTGGAGGAGAAAAGCCAGAATTCTAATAGAAATTTACAAATCTGCTGAGAACCTTTAAAAGGCTGGATTTTTGTACACCTAAGGGTATTGTTGTGCTGATTGTAGTCTCTGGGGTAGTACATAGACTTTGCTGACTGCGAGTACTACTCGACGTACTCTTGGAACTATTACGGCAAGAATTGACGGAGCAATGATGATGTTGAGGATGAATTAAGTGGAGGTGCTCGGAGACGGCCGTTGGAGCCACTGACGTGACTGATTGTGCTGAGAACAACAATTGAAAATAAAATTGAACTTGTTGGAGTCGTTGGAGTTGTTGGTGGTGCTGAGTGGGGATATTTGTTGTAATTGTATTATTATTTGTTGTGGTTGGTGAAGTTATTGTAGGCCGGAGTAAAAAATAAATTTGAAATTGATTTTGTAGAGATTTCTCTAGGAGAGATGATGCGATCTCTGCCATATCGAAATTACAGCTGATCCTTCAACCCGAAATTCAGTGTAAGTCATATAGTTTTGGGTGAACGGTTGGTTTGGCTTTCGGATCCGCGTTCTCCTGTGTTGGGCCCGTAAGGAGAGGATTTTCGTGGGGGCCAAGTTCATCCTTTTCTCCTATGGGTTTCTCCTCTCTTTGGTTCATACGCATGTCTTTATACCGTCTGCGCCTATCTTGGAGTCCGTATCTTGAAGCCCATAGTTCCAGTCCCATGTCAGCGCTGTCCTTTCTCTCGACGTCTCTACCTACGTAGGCAATTTGAGAGCACTCGTACTTACCCACTTACGCTGACGTTAGCTCAGACTCACAGCCCGAGAGATCCATGGGTTTACGGGACAGACAGACGGCTTGAAGAGGCAGGTGCTCTCAAAGCACTTTGCAGCTCTGTGTAGCACAGCCCAAAGATTTGTCATCCGAGATCCGAATGATAATCAGTCAATGCATTCCCTTGCAAAGCACTGAAGAGCAGATGGAAACCTGTCCAATGCTTCTGTTTTTTTATCCATTTCCTTCGGCTTTTTCGTCCAATCATCATTTAAACTGTAACTTTTCTCATTACCACTCCCCCATACGTTTTCCTTTTGCTGTATTCTGAATTTCTAAATTTGATTAACGAGATTTATATGTATGCGGCCTCATTTATAATCCAAATCCTTCACTCTCAATTTATTATTATTATTTCCCTCCGATCGGTCCAATGCCAATGCCAATCCATGCCATGCGATTGACGATAATGAAGCAGTAGCAAGGGTAAATGGCTGTACAAGCTTTTGGACATCTTATATCTATTATAAAATATAAAGAATGGGTCAATTAAAGTCCAATTCGAAGTAGTGTAGCATCATTTTCTCCAACTGTAGTGTAGTTTGTTTGTAGTTTCCTTTCACTCGATTTCCTTCCCTAATAATATTGGGATGGGACGCTGTCATAATGGGAATGGACAAACTTCTAAATTACTTCCTTTAACTATAACAGTATGCGATAATTGTTCCCACTGATACTACACGTTGTTCAAACAGCCAACGTACTACCTACGTACATACAATTCCTATGAGAGTCGACTATCTCACTTCAGTAGTGAGTATCTTCTCTCTCTTATTACAGATGTAACATAGCGAGTGACATCGTTTTTGTATTTATGCATCTATAGAGTGTAGAGAGTGCATAGGCATCTGTACTGTGCGATGTGGTGTACATAGTACGAACCACTAATTTAACGCACAAACTAGTTTACGTTTAAAAAAGTTTTGTTCTAGAATTCCTGTTTCAAGCTACTAGCATGAGGCTCGAGAGAGAGACCGAGACAGAGAATTAAGTTTCGGAGTAAGTTAAGTTACGGCGAAAAGTTTAGAACTAGCGTTTTATTTTATTAGCCTTTGGACTCAAGTGTTTAGGCTGCACGGCGGAAACTCATTGAACATGACATGAAGAGTATATATTAGGAACGTGAGTATAACGAGGAACATCTTGTGCTGGGCTTTGTATCGAAGACTTATTATTGAACTGAAAGACATATTTACCTATATAGGCCAAGCAATTATAGGATCTTGGATGCAGAGATTCAGAATATTATTGGAAGTTGCGGGGATGTCGACTGTCGACGCACAGACAAAAACAACAACAAACTAGACTCCGTCCCCGGACTTCCAGACATATGCAGTACATACAGACGTTCAAATCTCATCTCGCACACTTTTATTAAGAAATAGTCAAAGCACAGAGCGGAAAGTATTGGTGGTAAGTACGTATGTACGTGTACCCATCCGACTTTTGAGGATACTAAGAATTCCCAACCGTCCCAACATCTCAATATCTTTTCTGGTCATGCAAATAATGCGTGAAAATCCAACCTCCTTATTACCTACTTTTACTCTCAGCGATGTAGCGAGTCAGTTTACACTTTCCTTATAGTCAGTATTATTTCTTATTTTTGTCTGAGCGTTTACACGGGTAGCCTCATTTATCCCCATCCGTAATCCACATAGGTAATGTAATAATCCACATCCTACAAATAGAAATGGAACAGACGACCAGAGAATGTATAAACTAACCCATGATCATCTCCATTACCCCTTTACAAGAGAATACAGTACCACTAACAGTCACGGAACAGACATTTCGGCTGCTGTCAAAGCCAAAGCCAAAGCCAAAGTCAAAAGCCACCTTTGAACGCTCAGATGTTCAAGACATACATGAGAAGGTAGTTGCAGTATAAATACTAATTTCATTTATTTTACTATCTTAAGTCAGAGGTCTGTAGGTGTAAAAGGTTATTATCCAAACTGTGAAGGCTACTAGGAACTACGAAATTACATTACAAATTACACTCAGACATCCCCTCCAAACTCGATCTCAAAGCTCAGCTGAAGACGAAGAAGAAGAAGCAGATGAACGGCAGACGTACATACCCATCATTGCTGACGGCGCAACGTAATTAAATTCCATAACTAAAATCGAATCTAGGAAATTGCGGTGTGAGCATCAATAAAGACATTAAGTTCAGGGCAAGACATGAGTCTGAAGCCATTAAGACGCTCTCTGTAGAGAATTGAATCGACATCGCATCGTCAACTGTATGTACTCCTGTGCCCACGATTTATCTTTATCTTTATGCCACCAATGAACACGGAAACTGAGTGAGTGTGGTTCAGACACTCCAGGACTGAATGGGTACTTAACATGTTAAAGTTGAATGTTAATGTTATTAGGTCACACTGACTTCATTCAAACACTTGGTTGTGGCTCGTCTCTAAATACTAAATACCTATCCGCTAAAACTTGATAATGATCATCATTATTATTATTGTCATTTTATGATCCCATAGAAAGTTTCAGGATAAATCATAATGCTTGTTTTTATTTATTTAACGAGCAATTGGTTTCGAAATGCCCTTAAACACTAAATTGAAAGAACTACCGTTAGTCGAAGTAGAAGCTAAAAATGTATGACAGAAATTACCTGACAAAACTAGAAATTACTAAGTAAGAGACTTTTTAATCGGTTTATTTTATCTGTAGCAGGCAGCAGGCATAACATTTTAGTCTTATTTACCAGGCAAACATGCTTCAAACTCGAACGCCCAATCATTGCCTTTAATAATAATTAGCTTCTCGCATTAATAAATAGGTAAATGACTACGTAAATTTGCAGTAATCGGTAATCGTCTAATCGTACTTGCACATTAACCAATATCTGCACTATTAATCCATGAAGGATCAATAATCATACGATTACTACGCAGGTAGCATTTACATAATTGAATTATATGTTATCGTTGAGGGTATTAGACTTATTTTTATGTCAGTATTTACCTAGGTCTTGTTCTTGTTTTCTTCTTTCAGTAAAGTTATTGCTAGTAATTCTCAATGGAAATGATGGCAATAGCATGACTGAATAACAAATTCATATTTTATTGCAGAATCAATAAAGCAAAAAAGCAATGTAGAGAAGTTCTACGTCGTTTGAGAATTTATAGTTCTGTTGTGCTGTCACTCTGTCTACAATTGAAAACTCTAATCGATATTATATTATATTTTCTTGGACAAGCGACAAAGGGCATGCATCGAAATGGAATTTCACATTCTTCATTTCACTCAGTTATACTTATACACAAACAAGTCAACGAACGGCAATTTATTACGTAAATAATAATAAGAGCTGCTTCATAATTCTATTCATAATTCTACACGACTATTATTTATACGAGTATGAGGATTGAGGATGCATCAAAAGGGCTTAGTAAAAGGTTCTTTATACATAGCAATTAATATCTATTCGTTAATTGCTCCTGACTAGTTTGTAATTCTATTAATTGTTTTTATCTGCAATCATTTTAATGCATTTTTTGCACTGTACAAACACACCCCTATTACGGTAAAATAAATGGACCTAGGTAGATTCAACAAAAGTTCTTACAGTAAGTAATTATCGGAATTTGTTGTTTGATGCCTACAAAAACCCTTTGTAACCTTGCTTCGTCTAATAAAGCTACATTGTATTGCATTGCATTGGTAGAGCATGACTCAGGACAGTTACACTAAAGTATGCACAAACACAAAAATCCAATCTTAAACACGTCACTACGTCATAAATGATGTAATGTCAGTGTCATATTTTAATTGATCCATTTTAATGTCCATGTCGGTGATTAATACGCATATGATTATATTATTTTAAAGCTGAGTGTTACAACAACTGATGGCAATTTTAAAAAACTTCGGTAGACATCACACACATAGTTGTTAGGATGATTTTTTATCCCATGTGGAATACAAGTTACATAATGCACTCAGTAAATAAGTAACTGATAAACTGATAATAAATATTGATAAGGAAGCAAATGGAAAGGAAGTACAGTTGAGATGAGCATACAAACATGTAGACGATGTAGAAACAAACTGAATAAAAATACAACTAACTTTTGTGCAGAGTTCAACAGTAGTTTTTCTATCATAATCATCATCGAAAGGGAAGGGATGGACAGACAGACAGAGAGATAGTATTGCAGCATGGTACGAGAGAGTAGATGATTTATAGAAAAGATAATAAATTCAATCCACACGTGCACCCAATAAAAAACAATGATAATGGACAACGGTTTTCAATCTCCATTAAATACTTACTACCAACAGCTGTTCACTATATACTGTTGCTCTTCCTTGTTGCTACTTCAATTTTATGAGATGAGCGCGAGCTGTCTGTGTGTCGATCTGTATCTGGATTCTAGACTATATTTGCATATAGGCATTTTAAAGGATTCTAGGAGAAAATGTTCCCAGAAAAAATGTTCCCGGAAAAAATGTTCCCAAAAATGACAGACGGTGAAAAAATG
>JAQFZC010002740.1:0-21509 GCA_034695205.1 Dicyrtoma fusca
AAGATGTACAAAATATTTGTCCAACCAAAAATAACTAACGGAGTCATTTATGTAGAATTTACATGAGGAAATTATTTACGCACATGGGAAACGGGTCTAATCGGAAATGTATGGTAATTATACATCTCTTTGTCCGGGTCTGTAGTTACGAGTACAACTGCGGCCCATTTCTAAATACCTCAGGAATTTTTTAACCTTTTCGAAACAGAAGTGAATCTAGTTTTATTCCAAATTGATTGAAAGGGCTGAGTTCCAGTTGCGATCTTTTAGAAAATGTCAATTTCTAGGTTTCGAACTTTTTGAAAATACATATTGGATTCTAGTTTTGATATTTTTGAAAGAGGCTCATTTTTAGAAATGCACTTTTTTGTAAACCGTTGAATTTTAGTTTTGATTTTTGATCTTTTTGAAAAGTGTTCCCTGCTAGTTTTGATCTTTTTGAAAATGGTAATTGCTAGTTTTGTATCTTTTTTAAAATGCTGATTTCTAGTTCTGATCATTTTGAAAGTGTTAATTTCTAGATTTATACCTTTTTTAAAACGTTAAATTCTAGTTTTGATTTTCGGATCTTTTTGAAAAGTGTTTACTGCCAGTTTTGATCTTTTTGAAAATGTTAGCTTCTATTGTTTGAACTTTTAAAAAGTGTTGAGTTCTAGTTTCAATTGTTTAGAAAGTGCGGATTGCTAGTTTTTTAACTTTAGAAAATGTCGGTTTTTGTTTTACAGTTTTTTGAAAGTGCTGAATTCTAGTTTTTTTGATCTTTGGAAAGTTTTGATTTCTAGTTTTGACTTTTTAGAAAATGTTAATTTGTAGAATAAGCTCTAAACAACTTGATGACTTGCCAGCTCCGAATAGGTTAAATGAAGGCTTCTACTTTCACTTGATTTTAAATTTTGTTTCTCTAAAGAGCCCTGCTCCAGTGCACCCGTGTAATGGTGAAATAGTTGAATAGAGCAATTTTGGGAGAGTAGGCCAGAGCATTGCATACCAGAGCACAGCAGGATGATTTCATTGCTCAAATAAGTATTTCATTTTCATTTCCATTTCCATGGCTACACGGACTATGAACTACAGCAGCCCATATAATTCTCAGCCATCCCGCTGCTTTTCCTTCCACATTCCCACATCACAATCATAATCAGAATCAGAATTTACTCACAATCAGCTCCACAAGGCCCACAGCACAGCTCTCCACGAAGTCTGAGGTTCCACAGTTTCAAGCCCAATTTCAAATGGATCCCTGACCAGCCGAAGCAAACCAAAAAACGCAAAGAACTAAAAGGTAGCGACTGACTGGAGGAAGCCTGCAGCCCTCCGGTATCACAGTAGTTAGCATGCCAGCTATATGCATATACCTATAGTTTCATATCGTGGGTGGAGATGCATTGTGAAATTAGTCCAGAGTTCGCTGAATGCAATTAATGGAGAAAGTGCCAGCATTCAAGTTTTTATCTATGGGTTTAGAGAAAATGGAAATGGCACTTTTACACGCTTTTAAACGAAGTTAAAACGGTACTCTTCGAATTTTTTAGAAAATCAGAAAATTTTAGCACTTTTCAAAAATAGTTGAAATAACATTTGCTCGTTTTCAAAAGTAGCAAAAGTACTATTTACTATTTCTAAAATACAATGTAGTGAACCTGCCATTTACACTCTTTCAAAAGTAATAAAACTGCTATTTACACTTTTTCGAAACTAACAAAACTGCCATTTACACTTTTTTCAAAAGCAATAAAACTGTCATTTACACTTTTTAAAAAAGTACTAAAATTGCCAATTACGCTTTTTCAAAAGTAACGAACCTGTTATTCACACTTTTTTAAAGCAATAAAACGGCCATTTACACTTTTGCAAAAATAATAAAACCGCAATTTACACATTTTCAAACATAATTAAACTGCCATTTGCACTTCATACATAATAAACATAATAAAACACCGGATTACTCGTTTTCAAAAGTAGTGAAATTACTATTTGCACTTTCTAAGATGTGTAGTAAAACTAAAATACTGACACTACTTTTTCGAAAGTAGTGTACAACTGAACATACCTAGATACCTATATTTACACTTTTTGCAAACAAATAAATTAAATGAGAATTGTGGGCCTTCCATCAAAATGCCATTCATGAAGGGGTCCTCTAGATTTACCCCAGAAATTGCTTCTTCACCCACGCTATGCCTGGTCTCCCGGTGAGCGAGTAGTTGTAAAATATACATTTTTTATCTCCGAAAACTAGTACAGTATTTGAGATTTAGTGGAATGAGAGTGAAATGTGTGAGAGAGACGAGAGGGATGATTACAGAGACGGGAGTCTTTTGCTTTGGAAAGAAAAATGTAAATCTAAAAACTAGAGTTTAATATGAGTAATTTATAGTGCGGCAATGCAATGGAGATTCCTTTCTCTGACTCGCTTTCTCTCCACTTTCACCACGCTTTCTCCAAACACAATCCTTCAGAACTGATGCATACCTTCCTCTCGGCGTTTATTTTTACTTTCTCTCTGCTTTCTCTGCTTTCTCTCCTTTCTCTCTGCCTCAGTATTTCTTTCCTTCTTATTTAGGAATTCAACATCTCTATGTGTAAGCTGTACATCCTCCAGAATTGAGTGAGATTCCCTCCCATTCCAATGCATTGTCGGTTGAGAACCCAAATCCAAAAGGAACTCAAAACTCGGGATCATTTCTACTGATATTCGTAAAGACTAAAGGGAGGAAAGACAGGCACAGCGTTCTACATAGAATCCATGCATTCATACATGGCTAGAGAAAGAGAGAGAGAGAGAAAGACAGAGACAGAGCCGCATATAATTTACAACAACAAAATAAGAATGGGCCGGAAAAGAGTGGCTCAAGCTGAAAATACAAAACTAGGGAATGAGCATGGAGAAAGTTGTGAAAGTCTAGAAAATGGTAAATAGAATGTGAATGAGGAATGAAATGGAAATGTAAAGATATAAAGCCATAGACTTGTCTTCATTTTTCAAACAAGGATAAAATACAGGGGCGCTGGAGAAAGGGAGAGAAAGTGAGAGAGTTGGAACTGCATCTGTGCTACGTACACGTCTACAAAGAAAACTGGAAAACTGGAACTGGAACTGGAAGTAATGAAAATAGCAAAATAGGAAAAATACTGGCAACTTAAATTAAACATGGAAATACATAGATAGAAGGACCTTGCCAATATGACTGGGTTTATAGAAAGGGAACGGAGGTTTTGCAATAATGTCAAATGTCATGGGTAAACCACCTTTAGAATCATTAATATGACGTATTCACTTTTTTTTAAAAGTGGAATATTGTGTTTTGCACCTTTTAGAAAGGTTAATATCACGTTTTACACCTTTTTTAGATTGTTATTATCGTGTTTTTGATCTTTTTGAAAAAATGTGATTGGATGTTCAGCACCTTTTAGAAATACGAACGTTACGTTTTGCCTTTTCTAAAATATTGAATATCATGTTTTACACCTTTTAACACTGTTACTATCGTATATTTTTCACTTTTAAAAAATTATTATAGCATGTTTTCCATCTTTTATGAACATGAATACGAAGTTTTGTCTTATGCCAAACTGCTATGATCGTGTTTTTACCCGTTTTATAAAAGTGTAGCGTCATGTTTTGCACCTTTTTTAAAGGTTAATATCACGTTTTACACCTTTTTTAAAGGTTCATGTTTTACACCGTTTCAAACTGGTGTTATTGTGTTTCTGCACATTTTGAAAAAGTTTGTTAGCATGTTTTCGACTCTTTAGAAACATGAAAATGACGCTTTGCCTTTTTAGAAAAAAGCAACACCATGTTTTACACCTTTTTAAACTTCCATTATCACGCTTTTTCCGTCTTTTGAAAAGTGTAGTCTCTCGTTTAGCGTCTTTTAGAAAGGCTATTGTCATGTTTTGCCTGTTTTGAAACTGTCAACAACCTCATGTGTTGCACGCACACCTTCCAGAAACATTGATATGTCGTTTTGCTTCAATTGAAAAAGTGCGATTTCATGGTTTTGCACCTTTTTAGGCTGCTATTATTGCGTTTTTGCCCTTTTCCTAGAAGTGTAATATCATGTGTTGCACCTTTTATTAATGTTAATATGGTTCGATTGTCTTTTTTTAAAAGTGAAATAAATGATGTTTTGCACCTTTTAGAAAGCTTAATTTCACTTTTTGCCTTCATGGAGAAAGTGAAATATCATGCTAATTCCCTTTTCAAATTGTAATTATCACGTTTCGCCTCTGTTTAACATACAAAAGTTCATTCTATGAGCTTTCTTTGAAATGGCTATGGTAACTTTCACTTGTATGACGTCATTTTTGGACGGTTCTGAACGGGACTTTTGGAAGTGGTGGGTGGGGAAGTGTACGTCGTGGACTAGTGTATAATGTAGGTGAGTGGGCTGAATGGAGTCCCGATAGTCCACTTGGGCTCGGGACAGAGGCAGCAGACGGACGGAGGCGATACGGAACTACGATTATGATTGTGCACGCGAGCTGTAAAATGTAATAAATGACTTTCCAGTCCTCCACTTTCTCCACCGGCAGCAGCCGATGCACAAAACAGAACAGAACAACGGAAGCCCACCAAAGAGAAAGCAAAAAGGAAAAGAAAGAAAGAAAGCAAAAAATAAAGAAAGGTGGATTCCTCTTGTCATTACGATTACACTGTGTGTCTTGTTCTCCTTTTTATTTCTTTACCTTCTCCATTTCCGCTCCTTCTCCGCCATAAATGTGAGTGCACTGCAATAGAGATAACATTAATAGGGCAATAATAAGAACCACGTCAACTACCCACCCATCCACCTGCCCTCATAATGGATGTACCCCTCGGACAAAGTAAACACTGAGCAGTGTAGTAGGACAGACAGAGAGAGAGAGATCCAGCCCATCACTCATCAGATCCTAAAGAAACTAGAGAACGAACGGATGGAATTATCAATTACAGAGCGTCGGTGAAGAGGCATTCTGGCGCAAACCTAGCGCCCTTTTATAAGGTCATTTTGACCCAAGTCCCAACCTTCAACTTTATAACCATAGTTATAAAAAGTGTAAATACCACTTTTGTACACTTTTTAAAAGTAGTAAATTTGGTATTTACACTTTGCTAAAGTGGGCAAAACTGGTAATTGTACTATTTTAAAAGTGGTAAAACTGGTATTTGCGCTTTCTTCAAAGAAGTAAAATTGATGTTTACACCTTTTCAAAATTTGTAAAATTAGCAATTACACTTTTTTAAAGTAGCAAAAGTGGTATTTACACTTTTTTAAGGTGGTGGATTTGCTACTTAGTAACCTACACTTTCCAAAAATGTACAACACGAGTTTCTGCAATACTTTACAAAGGATAAAATTGGCACTTGTATTTTTCAAAAAGTGATAAAATTGGTATCTGCACTTTTTTACAGTGGTCAACTGGATACTTACACTTTCCAAAAATGTACAACACGAGTTTCTGCAATACTTTACAAGTGGTAAAATTGTCATTTTTGTACTTTTTCAAAAAGTGGTAAAACTGGTATCTGCACTTTTTTAAAGTGGTTAACTTGGTACTCACACTTTCCAAAAATGTGCAAAACTGGTATTTGCACATTTTTAAAAGTGACAGGATTAGCATTTGCACTTTTTTTAAAAACCGGAAAACTGGTAATTGTACATTTTTAAAAAGCCGGAAAACTGGTATTTGCTCATTTTTAAAAGTAGTGAAATTGGTATTTGCACTTTTTCAAAACGAGCAAAATTTGTACTTACACCTTTTGTAAACAGGTAGGCAACTTGAGTGTTAGGAATTCTGTCTTTATACTAATTGTAAGGAGACGCTGGACTTTTGCGCCGCCACAATGCTTGAAAGTGGAGACTGGACTTACGTCCAGTCAGAATGCTTCTTCACCCACGAGCTGCCCTTGGATGGGTGCTACCGGGCGTAGTAGGTCAGGGAGGGAAATAAAGTAACAAGCTAACTGCGGGCTTATTGTTAGCCCAGAGTCTCCAAACAGATCCACACGCCCAGACGCACTCCAACAAAAATACAAGCAACGAAGCAAAAAGGAAAACAAAGGGATAGCTCGGGACGTGTTAACTTAAATAAGCTTGCTACAGCACCGGCTATTAATCTGCACTGCTCCCGTAACAAGAACAACACTCCAGCTCCAACGACGACCAGACAAGACAGCCCAAACAAAAACGATAGTCTACAAAGTCAAAGTCAAAGACAGAGAGAAACAAGAACTGTGCCAACTACGAGTGATAAAAGCACAGCGTGGGTATAAAGACGTCCCGTGCCCACTGCACTCTCATTTTAGCTGGCTTTGTGATCTTAGTCCAGCATCCGCTGTGTAACATTTTGACGTAGCGTGGTATGTAGGTAAGTTCAACAAATACGGAAACCGAAAAAAATTAAAAAGCAAACTTAACAAAATAGCATAATTAAAGCTTTTAAGATTAAAACCCCATGATTTTGACTTGGTTTATGGTTATTATTACACTTTTCAAAAAGATGTGTAAAACTGGTTTTTGCACTTTTTCAGAACAAGTAAAACTGATATTTCCACTCTTTTAAAAGTGGAAAACCTGGTATTTTCACTTTTTCAAAAGTACTAAAATGTGCATTTGCCCTTTTTTATAGTAAAAGTGGTATTTGAACGTTTTAAAGTACTAAAATTTGTATTTGCACTTTTTTACAAGTAGTAGAACTGGTGTTTACACTTTGTCAAAAGTCGAAAAGCTGGTATTTCCACTTGTTAAAAAGTAGTAAAATTTGTATTTGCACTTTTCAAAAGTCGAAAAGCTGGTATTTCCACTTGTTAAAAAGTACTAAAATTTGTATTTGCACTTTTCAAAAGTCGAAAAGCTGGTATTTCCACTTGTTAAAAAGTACTAAAATTTGTATTTGCACTTTTCAAAAGTCGAAAAGCTGGTATTTCCACTTGTTAAAAAGTAGTAAAATTTGTATTTGCACTTTTCAAAAGTCGAAAAGCTGGTATTTCCACTTGTTAAAAAGTACTAAAATTTGTATTTGCACTTTTCAAAAGTCGAAAAGCTGGTATTTCCACTTTTTAAAAAGTAGCAAAACTTGTGTTTCCACTTTTTCAAAAGTAGTAAAACTGGTATTTGCACTCTTTTAAAAGTCGAAAAGCTGGTATTTCCACATTTTCAAAAGTAGTAAAACTGGCATTTGCACTTTTCTAAAGTAGTAAAAATGCTATTTCCACTTTTTCAAAAGTACTAAAACTGCTATTTGCCCTTTTTCAAAAGTATTAAAATCGGCAATTGCACTTCTAAAACTATCAAAACTAGTAAACAAAAACGAAATTCGGAAACACCCATTTTTCAAAATATCCCAGTGCAAGTTTTAGTGTCTACTTTTTGGTGAAAGAGAAAGCTGTGCTTTCTTCCCAATAATGCAATGCTTCTACCCCAAAAAATGGTTCTCCACTCACGATTACAAGCTGTAGCCCCTAGACAGATAATTGTGCACCCGGAGAAATGCCAACTAATATCAGTGTGGAAAGTACTGGCACTGCTATACACACACACACACACACACACACACACACACACACACTACTTGTTCAATGTTCAAGGAAGGCCAAGAGCAAAGACCCTATTGATTTTCCACAGCTCCCTCATCTTTCTATTTATCCGCCACTTCGTCCCAACACACGCGAATCAACTGGAGAAAAGAGATAGAGAGAAAGCGTAAAAAAAGTAGCAAGCAAGGTTTATAATTTAGCTACGTAGTGCATCTATGTATTCTGTCTACTGGTCGTTAGTAGTTAGCCCAGTCCTATATTATTCTGTCAGCAAAAGAAGGAGAAAGTGTGGTCAAATGTAATCATGACCCGCCACTTTTATTTCTCTGCCGAGAAAGCATTTAGTTACACTTGACTCACTCACCCTATCTGTCTTAACCTCACTCGCCATGTCAGTCGTTGTTCCTTTTTATTATTATTATTATTATTATTATTATTTTGAAGCATCCAACAACTACAAACTAACTTTACAACATCATGTTTTGAACAAAACAACTTTATCATGCTGCGTCGTTTATCTCTGTCTCTCTCTCTTTCTCTTTTAGCTACTCTGCTCCATACTCCTTCAGTGAGCAGAATAACTCTATAGCAATCCAATGGACACACCTAAAATAGAACATAATGTAATTTACAATTTAGAAAGGACATTATGGCATGTATTTATATTGTAGGCTGTAAGGGTTTTTAGTTTTTAGTTTTTAGTTTTAGGCTATATCTATATGTATATATCCACTCAAGAAAACAAAATATTGCCTCCCTACTGCCACTCACTCTGAATTTTAATAGGCTTCTTTCTTAGAGCTTTAGAGCACCCGACCCTCACAATTTACGACTTTGCACAAGTTTAGAACAACTTGCTAGATGTAGGAATATTATTAGGTATTATCATAGCGTGGGTGAAGAAGCATCCTGGCGATAGTAGTAAGTATACCAGGCTGGCCACATCTTAGGCTTTGACGACAGTCCCAACAATCGACGCTATACATATGTACATATGTACGAGTTTATACAAAGTAAAAATGCCAATTTTACCACTTTTGAAAAGAGTTAATTGTCCATTTCACTACTTTTGAAAAGTGAAGGTTACAAATTTTACTACTTTTGAAAAGTACATATGACTACTTTTAGTACATTCAATAGTTTCAATAGTTTCAATAGTTTCAATTGTCCATTCGACTACTCTTAAAAAGTGTAAATTAGCGCTTTTACTGCTTTAGAAAAGTGTAAATTGCCAATTTTACGACTTTTTAAGTGTAAATTACCATTTTTACTACTTTTGAAAAGTGTAAATAAAGAATTTTGCTACTTTTGAAAAGAGTAAACTACCAATTTTACTACTTTTGAAAAGTGTAAATTACCGATTTTACTACTTTTGAAAAGTTTAAATTACCCATTTGACTACTTTTGAAAACTATAAATTACCAATTTTACTGCTTTTAAAAAGTGTAAATACTCATTTGACTACTTTTGAAAAGTGTAAAAACCATTTGGCTACTACGTTATGCATTGCACTGCGTCAGAATGCTATTAAGCTTGGACTGGACTTACAAGCACGCTTCTCTTCTTCTTTCGCTTCTTCACCCACGCCCGGATAGGTAATTGAATCTATTTTGGAAGGGGCACCATTCCCAATCCTACTGAGAAAAATCATGGGATATAAAATCTGTATTGATAAGAAATTGAATAAAATGAAAATGAATGAGCAGTGCTCTCTCTCTCTCTCTTAGTCCCGAGATAATAACTGGGTCAAAATTTACATGATAACATTATGACTTGGGCTTATAAATGACTTTAGATTATACAGTTCCTCACAGTGCAGTGCAGTGCTTAGCCATTATTGCGTATACGTATACATACGTACACTGGACCTGGACTGTGAAATCACTGGAAATGTAAGGAAATTATTTTTTATTCAAAACCAAACGAAGGAAGCTGGGCTGCCTGGAAGTTGGAACATTGGAAGTGGAAGGCGATCAACGATACGGTGAAAGCAGCGGAGCTTTTATTAAAATCATGGTGAAGTGGTTGGGCTTTTGGCTTTTAGTTTCTTGGGACGATTAGTTAGACTTTTAACGATGTAGCCTATACTTACTACTGCGGGACCTGGGACTGATATAGTTACTGATATTAATGAGAGTATTTTAGGAGGCAGGCCTGGCAGAGTATTAAATTATATAGGCATATATGTATATACACACACACAGAAGAAAGCAAGGCAATTTAAGGCCAACGGCAATGGCAATGGTGGGGCAACAAAACGCCATCTGAGATCCACTTTATATTGGTAATGAACGGTACGGAGAGAGTATGTGTGTGTGTGTGTGTGTGTGTCGTCGCCTTCGGGGATTTCCAAAAATTACCTACGTCATTCGGTGAACAAATGTCCAAAATTGTGAAATAGATTTCCGTTGGCAGGGCAATTATGAGATTTCTGTACGTACAAAGAAGAAGATACCGTCGGTGAAGGAACGTCGGGGAGTAAGTCCAGTCCATATTTAATAGCATTGGCAAGATAGCCCAGCGTCCCCTTAATGAAATTTTCATGGACATTTATTTTTAAAAGTGTTAATAGCAGTTTGTCCGTAAATAGTGTAAATACCACTTTAACACTTTTTTAAAAGTAGCAAATCTGGTATTTACAGTCTTTTTGAAATAGTCAAACTGGTAAATAGGGGCTTTACCGTTTTAAAAAAGTGTAAAAAGCGGTTTTACTGTTTAAAAAAAGTGTAAAAAGCAGTTTTACTGCTTCAAAAAAAGTGCAAAACGCATCTTTACTGTTTTAAAAAAGCGCAAAACCCATCTTTACTGTTTTAAAAAAGTGCAAAACCCATTTTTACTGTTTTAAAAAAGTGCAAAACCCATCTTTACTTTTACTGTTTTAAAAAAGTGCAAAATCCATCTTTACTGTTTTAAAAAAGTGCAAAAACGCATCTTTACTGTTTTTAAAAAGAGCAAAACGCATTTTTACTGTTTAAAAAAAGTGCATCTTTACTGTTTAAAAAAGTGCAGAGCGCATCTTTACTGGTTTAAAAAAGTGCAAAATGCATCTTTACTGTTTCAAAAAGGCGTAAGTACATTGCGGTTTTGATGATTTAAAAAAGAGTGGAAAGTAGTTTTACTGTTTTAAAAAAGTTTAAACAGCAGTTTCACTGTTTAAAAAAGTGTGTAAAAGTGGTAATTATTTACAGTTTGTACAAGCACACGTGGAAATATCTGATAGTTCGGACTTCTATCACAATGGCCCTGATGAAACGCTGGACTCACTTCCACATGTTTTTTTAAGCGAGGACTGGGCTTACGTCACAATGCTTCTTCACCCACGACGCCTCCACTCAGTAGCAAAGAGGCAATTTGTGGAGGGTCCTTGAGTGCTGGTGATGGTGGCTGGTAGCTCGTGTAGGAATCGAATAAGAGTTTGCAATTGCAATCCTTTGACTTGGTTTTCGTTTTAGATTTACTCTGGTTTCATTTTCCTTGTGAAGATTCCGCCGAAGCGAAGGAACGAACGAACGAGGGAAGCGAAGGAGCGGAAATTGCGCGCTGCAGTTGTAATAAAATTGAATGTAAAAATTATGAAACTAAAAACTTTGGAGTTTTCCAAAAGAAAAAAAGCCCCTTCAACATCTCAACCTATAATCTTACAACATACAAGCAAAAGGAACCCACGTAATTCAATATTATTGCGTAGGTACATATAGGCACTTTCCCCACACTGTTATGATTCTTATGCAGTTATTAGAATCCATAATCGTTTGCAATTCAAAATTCAATGCTTACCATTAACTATCCCTATACTATAATTACACTATACTAGACACACACAGGAGTTCACATACCGTCACGTATACCACTACCGTAAATCTCTGATAGTTTTTACCGGAGCTCTCGCAATAAAAAAGCGGCCAAAACCCTACAAAATGAGCTCATGAATCGGAGATTTACGGTAAGGCACATTGATATGATCCTATTTCTGAAATAATAATTACATAGCATCTTGAATCGTGAATCGTGAAATAGGAGATAGTCTTCGGAAACCGACTTGTGATACCGAAACCGAAACTCAAAGGGAATGAGAACCCAGAACCAGGGAAAGCTGAAACTTTGGAAATGAAATACCCGACTAAGGACAAAATTAGCAATATTTTCTTTTGCTATATATTCTAGCACGCAATTTTCATTTTCCCTGGCTCTCCATGTTCTTGTAAGTTTATAAAGGCTCTGCTGCTGAAGTAAAGTAAAAGTATGTCAGTTGGCCTTTGTCTTTGTGTTGGCTGTCGTTCGTTGTGGTTATCGTTGCGTTGGTGAAGTCAGTGTAGTGCAGTGCCATTCTTGTCCAGCCCGCAGTTTTACATAAATACGTACCTACCGAAAGCCTCAATCACGATCTCGTAAGAGTAACACCGGCGGCTCTAGACTGATTTTTAGTGTCAATAGGCAAATTAGGGAAAGACCATTTCAAAAACGATCCTCTCCAAACACGCGTTTTTTAAGAAACGCTTTTTTAGAAAAACGCTTTTTTCAAGAAACACTTTTTTCAAGAAACACTTTTTTCAAGAAACACTTTTTTCAAGAAACGGTCACTTTTAAAAAACATTTCCAAAAATTACTAAATTGTGGTTTCAAACACAGTGTTTTCCTATGCAAACGTGTAGTTTTTGAAAAGCATTTCTAAAAAATACTGAATAATGTTTTACAAAAAGTATTTTCCTACCCAAAATTGTAATTTTGGAAATGCATTTTCAAAAACAGTCGATTCAACAACAGTGTTTTTAAATTAATCGGTAATTTTGAAAAAGTATCTTCAACGTTTGCCATTTTGATACGGTTGCTTTTAATGGAAATCAGTCACTTTTAAAAGCATACGATAGAAGTTGTTTTAAAAGACCAGGCAAAGTGTTGTGGAATAATTTATTATGAAAATTGTTTTTATGCTTAAATATTTAAATTTCGGAATTTTTGATGCAGGCAGCTGCCTATTGATAAAGTAGCTTTGTGCCTACGCCACTGAACAGTATTCGTGATAACAGAGAAGAGAACAATACTCGTAAAATGCTGCATGACTAGTGAACTGGTAGAGCAGAAACAGGGCAAGATAAGACAGGGAATTCTAGAATTATAGAATCTAGCCGGGGAAAGGGAGAATTTTCATCACAACTTTACATCGTCATCGTCATTTCACGCACGGACTTGCACGAGTCAATAATAACCGTAGCCAGTCATATGGTAGGCACAAGGAAAAGCCAAAAACTAAAAGGGACGGGAAATGAAGTCAAGACAAGAAATACATACGTAATGCAACTTCAAACCAACTACTCAACGAGCTACATACTGACGACAAGAGTTTATCTGTAGACACAACTTCAAGTGAATAGCGCGTGTGTAACTGCAAACTGTCACAAGTCCAGTTTCAGCTTCATTTCAAAATGGCAGAAGTCCTTCCAAAAAAGTCTAAACGGAAAAAGTTGAAAATATAGTGTCCCTATTTTGAAAAGGTGGAAATTACAGTTTTCACTATTTTGAAAAAGTGCATAATACAACTTTCACTAATTATTTCAAAAAAGTGTAAAATACAACTTTCGCTATTTTGAAAAAGTGTAAAATACAACTTTCACTACACGAAAAAATGCAAAATACAATTTTCACTATCTTGAAAAGTGCAAACTACAACTTTTGCACTTCTGAAAAAGAGCAAAACACTATTATCAACATTTTGAAAAATTATAAATACTTTTTTAGTAATAACCGTTTTGAAAAAAGGTAAAATTCAACTTTCACCATCTGAAAAAGTGCAAACTACAACTTTAACTATTTTGAAAAAGTGCAAAATATAACTTTTCGTATTTTGGAAATGTGAAAAAAAACAACTTTCACTATTTTAAAAAGGTGCAAAATACAACATACTACTTTCACTATTTTGAAAACGTTCACAATACAACATTCACTATTTTGAAAAACTATAAACTACTTTTTACAATTTAAAAAAATGGAAAAGATACATTTGATAGGAGAGTACTTGTGTCATTTTGAAATTAAGCAGAAACTGGAGTTGTTTTGTACACTACATTTCACATTTGTAGTAGCGACGTCCCCACATGGAAGGTATCTTAGCTTGTACATAGCAATAAGTCTACAGGCTTGACTTGACTGGATTGCAAAATTTGGGATCTCTCTCTCTCTCTTTCTCTTTCTCTCTTTCGAATTGAAAAGTGGGAAGCCGAATTTGAAGACAGAATTGGCATGGTAACTTAAGAGAGTGCATGTACTTAAGTGCTGACATGGGAAGGCTCCGTTGATTCTCAGTTAAGAGACTCCTTCAGAGTCCTTCTCCAATTCTCCACTCTTCCCAAGTGCTTGTCTCCACTTCCAATCCCACGCCTCCTTCCCAACAACCTCCGCTTTCTCCACACAACCTCCGGTCCGGAGTCCGGAGTGAGTCAACTTTCTCAATTTATTATTTTTCTCCAAAGTAATTTTTAATCAAGTGGCCGTGTGTGGTCAGAGTGAGAGGGAAGGGACCTGGGCGGAATTTAAAGCAGATGGAATCCTGCTGAGTGAGTCAGTCCAGACAGACCCAGAGTTCTGTAAAGTTCCAAAGCAACCAAATTATTATTATTTACTCCATGGCAACCATCAGACTATCAAGTAGTTATTTGAAAGTGTAACATTTTATGTAAATACACGTGCATTTTCCCCCTTTTCAAAAGTTATTGTTTGAACAATAATAATTAATTTAAAACCGTAATATGTCTGTGTCACGTAACGTTGCGTTGCGTTGCTTTACTTACTTTTCATAGGTCGGTCTCGGTTTGTTCTTTTCATTTCAAATCCAAAATCTTGTTGAGATTCCGATTTTTCTGATTATTCTGATTCTATAAAATCTAGAATCAAAGCAATAGCAATTTAGAGTAGACTAGATTGCTTTGCTAAACTAAACTCTCTACTTCTTTTAGATTTTACTTTAGACTAAACTAAATAACTAAACTTACCTAATTTAATACTGTACAGTTTCAAACTTCAAACTTTCTACTCAAAAGATTCACTATTTAACTACACGCTGTAGGCTAGCTTACATTACTATTTATTTTAGTAATTTTAGTAATACTACCTTCTAGTTTTATTAGTCTAGCTAGCATTTGATTATACCATACTAACCATACGATTATGTTGATTATTATTTGGGAGTCCATCTCGGTCCTTAGTGTTTAAAAAAAAATTAACAAGTTTTTGTTTATTACTTTAGTTTTATAACTCATCGGGACCGTATAACTGTATACTTTACTGTAACCTGTAAGTGAGATTATTTTGCTATTAGTTTACTTTTATTGAATTAAAATACTGAATTAAATTAACGGAATAATCGGACCTATAGCTTTACCTTAAATCGATATCCGAAATCCGACCGAATTGAGTTTGTTGTGCTTTAAGATTTTGTATTATGATATTAAATTATGAATGAAGCACAACAAACTCAATTCGGTCGGATTTCGGATATCGATTTAAGGTAAAGCTTAGAATGAATCAATACAATAATTTACATAATAATTTTAATGTTAGGTATCATGCATAATGCTAGTCGTTAGTTGTTAGTTCAGCAGTTTCAGCAGGTCGCAGGCACCGTACCGGTCGACCGGTCGACCGGCCTATACTTCAGGCAGACATTGAAAAAAAAATGAATAATACGAAATTACAAGTAATAAGTACTTAAATTGAACAATAAAATTCAATATTTCAATAATAGGCTCTTCAGTTTATCGTTTTGAATTGTAGTTTTACCATTAGCCATTAAAATATTATTTCTACTAACAACTGCAACTGCGATTATGTAGACAAATATTAATGACGATCGGAATTATACATTCAACATTGTCTGGCATCAATTGCCTTTGTCTTATCCTCGTTTTTATTGTTCATGTAGAACAGTTTATATAGGAACAGCAAACTGGTCTACAAGTCTAAATAATCCAAATACCTATAACCTACTACAATTTAAAACTGGATTACGAAATACAAAATACAATTACTTACTTAAGAAAGAACTAAAAAAGCCAAACCGAAGGCTATTGTACAAAGTTTACACAATTACAAAATCCATTTTAGTAAACTAACTACGAACTACTGAACTACACGTAGGTACCTGGTTTACTTCGCCAAAACAAACTTACAAAAGCTGCCCGGCCAACCAGTTGGCAGTTGGCAGTGCAAAAACCCCGTCCGACCGTCAACCGTCAACCGTTGGACTTTAGGATACAACAAAAACTGTGGATAAAAGGCTAAAAAGTTTTTAGTAGTTTAGATAAGTCAAGTAATGTTGGTTGTAGGTTGTAGGTACTCCAGTTTCGGTTTCGGTTTTGGTTTCGGTTTTACTTCCATCGAATCAGATCCCATCCGAATTTTGAGAATCCGACAGGCGAGAGTTTAGAGGCCAACACCACAAGTATGTAAGCAAGCCAAAGTTTCTTTCTAATCGTAATCGTAAGAACGTTTCCTTAATCCACCAAGTTAGGCACCGTCCCCCCACCCCCCCCCCCCCCACCCTACGAAAAAAGTAAGAAAAAAGGCTAAAATTGTACTTCGTGGCTGTGGTTAGTTGTTAGGAGAGTAAAAAGAGCGAAAAAGAAACCAAGGTGAAAGGTAGTGTTGCTCTAGAAAACTACTAACTACTAGACACATTAGATTTCTAGATTATAGCCATTAGACTGCCTGGGTCAAAGTTGTTCGTTGTGTACAGCTTACTGCCTCTAATTTACTTTACTTTTACTTGTGTTGTGTTTGTGTGTTCGCTTCTTCAAGTTTTTGTATCAATACTCAATCCTTCAGGATGCAGGATTAAACTTTATTTCAAACTATTCAAAGCCTCACACTTTAGATGTGCAGGACCTAAAGTAAACCGTTAGTGCTACGGTCACGGTTAACGTTACCGGAACCGGGTTACCACTTTACGTTCTTTTTTCCCCCTTTTTTTAACATTCTAACTAAAAAGACTTCCAGTTGACGTTGACAAGAACCACAACAAAGTCACCACAGAATTGTACAGTACACAGCTTCGGCTTTTCTGAATAGTTTCGTCTTACTTTCAGCTCTTCAACTAAATTCCTACACAAATAGCACTCTTAAAGAAGATGCAACATGAGGCTTTCGTTGACTAGTGCTAAAAAGTAATAAGTGACGCTCACTAGTCAGTCAAATGTCTTAAGATGTAAAGTGACACATCAGTATCCACAAAATCGGGAAAAATGTCCAACAACGTCCTATTTTTTTGAACATAAGTTTTTAGACAGAATTAGACAGTTCGCAACTGAAATACATATTTTGTCAGAAAATGCAAGTTGAGCTTCTAGATGTTTTGAAAAAGTGTATATAAATAATAAATGTCTTTTAGAAAAAGTATTAATCTAGGTTTTCACTGTTTTGAAAGGGATATTGAGTTTTGGCTTGGCTGTTTTGAAAACTTCAAATAATGCTTAACTGCGTGACGGAAGTTTTGAAAAAGTGCAAATCAAGTTTTTCAGTGTTTTTATAAAGGGTAAATCAAGCTTTTTATGTTTTTACAAAGAGTAAATCAAGCTTTTTATGTTTTTACAAAGAGTAAATCAAGCTTTTTATGATTTTAAAAAGAGTAAATCAAGCTTTTTATGATTTTAAAAAGAGTAAATCAAGCTTTGCTATGTTTTAAAGACGAGCAAATCAAGCTTTCCTGTTTTTAAAAAGAGAAAATTAAGCTTTTCTGTCAAATTGAATTTTTTTATGTATGCTCAAAAAATGGGTAAATGGAAGCTTTTCCATTTTTCGAAAAGGACTGAGTTTTTGTACATTTTGAAACGGTCGAATCGCCAATCGCGGTTTTGCATGTTTTGAAAAGTGCAAACATGAGGTTCATGACATAACTGAGAGAGCTCAGCTCATTCAGTCAATCTGTTAAGAAAGATGATGAGATTTTTAAGGATACTATTTAGATACGCATCACTTTGAATCTTAAAACTAATGGGTGGGCTTATGATTATGAGGTTTGCTTTCCTTTATTACAAGCAGCACCTAACGGATACAAACGTTTCATTTTGCATCTTCAACGACAGAAGTGCTCCTCTGCAAAGGCATAAGAGCAAAGTCGAGTCAACGTCAAGTCAACGCTAAGTAGAGTCGAGCCAAGTCAAGTCCTTATAGTCCAAAGGTCCTCGTCGTTTGTCGAGGAATGAAGGAAAAACTTTTTTTTCCCCCGTAAATTCTTGCCACCGAATTTGTACTCGTGTAAGCCTGAGTTTCGTTTAGTGTGCCCGGTATATCATCTTGTAAAACTCTCTCTCCTTGTATCTGTGGTTGCCATCATCATCATCATTGTTCATCCATCGTAGTTTCGTAGTATCGAAGTGCTTTTTACAAGTTATACCGAGGGAAGTACATATTTAGGTTGTTATCGTGTCGCTTCGATAATCCAATTCACATATAACATCCACTTCCAGTTCCAGTTCCAGTTCCAGCTGGAGCAATACATATGTGGGAATTTCAGAATTTGTCAGTGAGAAACCGAAACCCCAAAGAAAATTGAATTCATAATTCATCCCAAACCTTCACCCACGTCGACAGTGTAGTATGTAGTTGAGTCGCTAAAAGCCAAGAGCATTCAGGTTCTCAGCTTATGGAGAGCAACTATCAGAGTATGAGGACGGGAACAGACTGTCAGGGAGCAAAAATATATACGAAATTAACCAAAAATTATATTAGTCATGGAGATATGGGAAAGCAATCATGATGGTGATGGCGATGGCATAGCAGCAGGCAGAAGTCAAGTCTAGTAGTAAAAAGTAGGGGAAATATTAGAGTATATGAAGCAAAATTACCAAATTACCAGGAATAAAAGAGCCACAGTCAGTTTCAGTTGACGCACTTAGAGCCGACTGGCTTTTACTGCATAATTTAGGTATGTGCTTAATCTACATACACATATTGACTGCCTACTAAATATGCTAGTCGAGTAAATTAAGCTAAAATAAGGGAAATTAGCCGCAGTTCTACTTTTATCTAAAAATAATGTACCTACATATATGTATGTGTGCCCCAAAGAGACACGTTTGTCTATGTATGTATATATACAGCATATCGTGGGGGAAGCATCATTCTGATGGAAGTAAAGCTGTCACGTAGGTTCCAATAATCAACTTTCTGCATCTGTCCTGTACCTAGGTATGTTCTAATAAAAAGTGTAAAAGTACAGCTTTAAAGACTTTTAAATATTACAAAAAGTTTTTGCACTTTTCAACAATTTAGTGACAAAATTGCTATACCTAATTTGCACTTTTTGAAAATAGTAAAAACTGCTAGTTACACTTTTCAAAAATAGTCAAATCTGCTATTTGCAATTTTAAAAAATAGTGGAAACTGTTATTTACACTTTTCAGAAATAGTCAAATCTGCTATTTACGCTTTTAAAAAATAGTAAAAACTGCTATTTACCCTTTCAAAAAATAGCAAAAACCTTTATTTACACATTTCAAATATAGTAAATACTGCTATTTACGATTTTTAAAATAGTCAAAACTGCTATTTTTACACTTTCCAAAAATGCGTAAAACTTCTAGTTTGTAGTTACCCTTTTCAGTTTTCAAAAATAGCAAAAACCTCTATTTATTTACACCTTTAAAAAAGAGTAAACCTGGCGTTTGTACTTGTCAAAAAAATTATAAAAGTGGTCTTTCACCACAAAAGATACACAGTCACTGTTGGTTATTAGGACTTCCGTCCAAAGTCAAAATTCTTCTTCACCGACGATAATAGATTACCACATCTTGGCAGGTAACGAATTATCTGCCGTTCACCTCTTCGCCCCATCCATCCCAGACGCAAATTACACTAGGCACCTACCTCACCTTAACATTTAAGCACCTACTTCGTCATTTCTTTCATATCTGAAATCGAAAAGATAAAAAGTCTGATTTAGTTTCCATATAAAAATGGGAAACCCAACAGTAATTTATTACTGGGATAAAGATTACGTCCTTTTCTAAAGTTGTTCATATTAGATTTTGCATTTTGGGACAAAAATGTATTCAGATAATTAGATACAGAATAGAACATCACATGCCTAAGTGCATTTGCCATGCATATTCAAGGACGAATGAGGATTTGTATAATTAATTTTGTGCTCATCATTACAGGACACCAGCGTAAACGAAGGAGCTTTTAGATTCTGGGCCTATATAGATATCTATATAGGCCCAGAATCTAAAAGCTCCTTCGTTTACATATGTACTACCAACTGATACTATGACAAACGGGGGACCATCAGCATCTGAATAAGACGAGGATCTAGACGTTGACGATACTCCAAGAAGTCTAAAGAAGAAGCCACGGCCACGTCCACGCTTGAATTATTATCTCTGAAAAAGGTATTACATTCTCTTGCACACTAGTACACTACTTCTTGTCTTGTTCTTTCAAGAGCTTATTCCCAACCCATCGCATCCCCAGTATTGGCATTGGCAATGGCTTTTCCCATGTACATCGCTCAAGAAGCTCGTCCATGAGTGAAAGAGGGGATTACCTCGAGACATTATCTAATCTGAGCATGATACAGAATGTAAAGTGAAACTGGGTCGTGTGTATGTAAAATGAGAAGAAGAAGAAAAAAAACATCTTTAAAAAAAAACTAAAAAACATATTCCTACTCATTCAAGCAACTCCTTCACGAATGCTGGTTCTTCGGCTGTCTTCAGTCTTCAGTCTTCGGTCTCTCAGTCTTTTTCCTGGACTCTTCAGTTTCAGTTTTCAGTCTTTGTTAGTTGTTGTTGAAGAATCCACCTTGCATTTTGCTTAGGGTGTCCGTATGACGTTGATGGATTTTTTTGGTTCCTTTTTTCCGTTTCGAAGTGAAGTTCCGTATTCTGTAAGAAAAAATACTAGAAAAATATAGAGTAGTGTGCTTCGAGTTCTGTTCTGAGTGAGTTGACTGGGTCTAAATAAGACACTGTGGTGGTAACCACTGAGGAATTGCCACTGTCAGCATTGTCACTGTGAAAGGAATTGATCATTTACAATTCTGTCTTTCACAAGACGTGTCCCTTCAACTTTTCAACGTATTCTTTCAATTTGCCTCCAGTGTCATAAGATTACAATACTATCTCTCTATTTGTCTGTATCCTTTGAAGAATAAGAAGAAAAAAGAGAGCCCCCCCCCATCCATATAATTCAGAGATACTCGCTTATTTCTGTAGTGTAGTGCTGTAGACTCGGTGAGTGAGTGAGACTGACGGAATTTCACTTCCACTTCCTGACTCAACCAACTTAGTCTAGGTACCGAAGGTATACGAACAGTGTTTACTGGAGCAGCAGCAGTGAAATAAGATCTTCAAGAATACGGAATAGGGAGAAGGAGTGGTCCACATTCAACATTACGAACATCCCCAGATCCAACATCCGAAACCCTGTAGGTATCTACATCTACACTACAGATACATTACAACATTAAGTACTTTTTTACTAGAGGACTGCATCTGCAGATCTAGATCTAGAACGTAGAACTAGGCTCACTACTACGAAGTAAAGATTCGAAAGTTCCTATACCTATGTATGTGTGCAGAGTGCCAGGCTGTCAGTATTTCCATTCTTATTTAAGAGGCAAAATGACGTGTAGCCAAGGCAGCTTAAAAGCAAAGTGACGGGTGGGCTAATGGGTCAAGATGCAAAGTGACACGTGTCGATGAGGCCTCAAAAATGACACCAAATATTTCCCCATGTTTCTTGGTCAAACGATTCACGACTGATAAAAATTATTAGGGTAGAGGCTTCTAACGGTGGTTCACTTGTAACTGTGGTCGTTTACAAAAAAGCACTGTTATAATTAATTTTCGAAGACGGCTCTGTATGCACTTGATTTGATAGAGTAAGTCTCAGAGTACCTTGAATGTGACTTGTTTCAAGAACGTTTAAAAACTCATAATGTGGGAATATTTAGAACGAAGCGTATCCCAAAACTGTGAAAACAAGTTCGTTTTCT
>JAQFZC010002741.1:0-21506 GCA_034695205.1 Dicyrtoma fusca
CCTACCGGCATGTAATTACCACAAACACTGCGATGATAACGATAACGATGAATGGAGAGTGAAGTACACATTTTTTTAGATTAAATTTCGATGGTTAAGTAGCACTTTCTCAGATTATTTTGGTTCTCCAGCAACAATTCATCATCCTCGTTCACACAGTCAGTATCAGCTAGAACACACGGTCAGTCAAAATCAAAAGGATGAAGGTGTGTCTTGTACATTTTGTAACTTCAAAAATTCCGAATTCCAGTTTACGAATGTTCCAATTTGTTTTGGCTTTTTATAACAACTTTTAAAACAGAGTTCAGAGTTCAGTTATTCACGCACTCTTCAGTCATCCATTCATTTATAAAATATTTTTTTAATTCTCACGATCGGTGAAGGACGTGTAGTACGTGTGCGTTGTGCATAGTTAGTGAAATGATAGCTTAAATTGGTATGCTATCCATCAACATAACCAATACAGTAATTATTGTGGAGTTTACCTAGACTTGGTGTATTTTTAAAGGCTTCAGCTGTAACGTAACTATGTCGTATCTAATTTACTAGAAATAATAGTATTACAAGTTGGGCACATCTGAGCATACATATTTTGCACTACAGTCTCCACCCTTGATCTTGTGCTCCACGGCGTTCTGAAGTCCAAAAACAACATTTTCATACTTGGCATTGTAGGGGACGTATCTGTAAATTCAAGATAAAAAAACATTCCCGTTAAAAAATTATCTCCCAGTCATGTCCTATGAATATTCGATGTAATTACGGAAATTGTTTAACACTTTTGGAGGAACTAAGAATAGGCATGCTGATATGTACGTTGATACAATTGTAGGGCATAAATAAAGTAAATATTAAAGATCACTAGGAATTAACCTCAATCACAAATCCTGTAAAATGCAAAGTACAAAGCAGTGTGAATGTGAATTTAACATTTTTCAACTGTAAATCTAATTTCACTGAGTACAGTTGGGACGGCTACATATGTACAGAGATCAGTAGTTTCACCTAGCTTATTTGCTTGAGCCATAGGCTTCAATATTGATGCATTAGGTTAGGATAACTAGGTTCTAGCTCTAGCACATTAATATTTAAATAAGGCAGACATGGAACTGACTGACGGTTCATGCCACATGCTCAGTCAAGATAATGACGACTCAAAGTTGAATTTTAACTCAAACATTCAAGCGCAATTACAAAGTAAATGAGGCTTTGGCCTAGCCAAACTTTACCTGGCAAAATACCTCCTTGTAATGCAATGCAGTATGCAAAGAGCCGAGTTTTGTGAGAACGGCTAGTTTTTTAAGGTTATGTATTATTTCATTTCATACACGACTCGAAACTTCTTTGAAGCTTCAACACTGCTCTTTGGTAAGATCGTAAGCATATATAATTGCATGGGTAGACTCTAGTATGTGCGACACAGACAGGTAAGTGAAGGAAAGGTGAGCCAATATCTGTTCAGAGATTGAGATTCCTTTACCCCCTGAATAATGTTAATGTATAATTCCTGATTTTACTCGATAACTTAAGTTTCCTTGGCTTGGTTGGCTCTTCTACTTTTTTATTCACCGTTAGTTTCAGGTTTTACAAACCAAAGGAAGATTACGAAAGGCCAACTACGAACGACGTGTTCATCTTGTTGTAAACCAAGATGAAGTTGGCTCTTTTCTAAACTGCCTGCCTTACCCATTTAAGCCAAGATTCCGGTCCTGGCCTGTTCAGCTCTCTGTCTATCGATGAAATATATAGTGGCAGCATATGCATGGAAGTGGGAATGAAAATTTTAACATAATAACCCATACTATTTTGATGACCCTTTTTCTGTTTCACTTTGCAGTTACATCTCTCCTTCACATCTACATCTGCATTAAACAACCTTAACCCAGTGCATCTTTTCCTTTTGCTTTGACTTGCCTCAGGTGCAGGGTACGTCACCATTTAATCCATTTTCACAATTACATATGAAATTTCAGCCAATATACCTACCTACTTGAACTACAGTCAACGTCAACGAGGAGATGATGACAGCCAATTTTCTTTTTCTTTTGCGGCCTGCCGTTCCACTCCGAAGAATTCATAGTAGAAATAAATAGCGTGGAAATTAGTATTAATACTTCGTCGGCCTTTTTAGCCCTACAACTACAATGGAAAATTCTGTTTCGATCATTTTTGCAAGGTTATAGCCGAGTCTAAGACACTAGGGTGGTGGAGTGGTATGGTTCCTTTCACACGTTTAGAGCATGTCATCCTTAATATTTATTGCTATGACTAAGTGCACACAGTAATTATCCGTATCAGTACTTCACGCATTATATTATGCGATTTAGAGCCAGAATCAGAATACAGCCAATTCTATCTGATCCTTTCTCAGTTAGTTACACCACGAAAAGACTGAAAGCGAAACAATTTGTAGCACGATCATGTTCAAAATTGTACTCATGAAAAACTATTAGGATTTTTAATTGGATCGGATGCATGACTAATTATTTTTTTTATTTTAGCCCCCACATGGCTACGACCTCCTACCAGCCATCAAACTTGCCTATTACTTACTATTACTATAATTATACCCGGGCTTGCTCAGAAACCCAAGATTGCAACGTGATCTCAATTCCTATGAACCAGAACACGTCCCTAGTACATCGAGGTGCCACATGTTTTGCATGAATTCTCCGTTAAGAATGTGCCCTAGTACAGAATCGATAGCGATGGCTCCATTCGTAATCAAATAGTAGTTTTATATTAAAAAACGGATTGAAATCGTGAATCTCCCATGTCCTACAAAGGGTTCAGAAATGATCGAATCTGCCTGCATCATTACTTAATGCACACTTGTGTGGGTGTATTGTGTAGCATTGGGACCTTCTTAGGTTTTAACCAATCCATATCAGTGGCAGCCGCATAATTTATCTGCTCAGATCCTTATATATTCGGTATTACAGTCCTTTTTAGTACTCTCCCCAGGAGATCTGATTTGTTTACGTAAAAATTAGATAACCCACCTGTAACAAGGTCCTACAACACATTTGACATGTAATCGCCAAAAACAACGAGGGAATAAGTGCAAGATTTAAGGAAATGAAGACAGACGTAACTTGGCCACTAGTAAACTGATCCTCAGCTGACCTTTATTGGTTTGGGCTTGGCGTTCGGTCACACAGACATTTGCATAAACCTATATACCTACATCACACCCTATACTATACTGCTCTGCCAGAAAAATGACCAGTGCAGTGGAGTGACGAATGTATTGGAGTTGGATTTGGATTTGGAACTGGATTAGGAATTGCAGCATCTTGTTGCTTAGATGCATATTTACCTAAATTGATGAATATCAAAATTATATAGTTATGTACTTAGCTGCTGCCCAGCCAGAGCCATGCATTTTCCATCTTGTGATATACAGATTATATACCTAGGTATTAAAAATGCATAGGAAACCTACAGACACCTAGTGAAGTAATAAATATTGAGTATGTGCTAAAATGTAGGTCTTGGTCGGTTGGTCGGTCAGTCGGTGAGTTTTGTTTCTGTAGAACATTTTGATGAGTCCTTAACCCTTCTCACCTCTGTCAGTCCGGTGGTTGTACATACATAACAATCTATATGCCTATGCATATATAGGAATGATTGCAGAGTGAAGTAATACCCCATACAACAAGAAAAACTACAGGGCTACAAAAGTGCAGAGCTGTGCGTGTGGAGATCGTGATTGTGATGGTACCAAATGATATCTGGGTGAAGATGAGAGAGAGACATAGATGCTGGTGTCAATCCCCACGCCAACGTACTAATACATACTCCATAGGTACTCATACAAAAATGCATAACAATAATAATGATATATAGCTATGGGTTAAAAACTTGAATTTTTCATGATTTGATTCACCATAAACTTGTTTCTGACCAACATCATTGCTTCGTCTATATGTATGTACCAGTGCAAACTCTAACCTGCCTGCCTGCCTGTACTTCTACCTCCCATCTCTGTACCATCTCTGCGTCAGTCATAACTACTCATTATTACTGAATACATACATTCATCCACATTGGCAGGCATCTTCATCCCAGTCATAATTTCCACGATAATAAAAAAAAATCCTGTGTTTCTTTTCTTTCACTCTCATGATAGAAAAATCCACATAAAACCACCTTTACATTTCTCACTAACCTACTGCCTTGGACTTGGACTCACTTAACTTGACCATGAGTTCAGTAGTTCTTCGTACATACTGTATATTTCTTGTATCTGTGACTAACGGAGATCTCTGAAGCATCTAATGTCTCAGTAGATTTGCCTTACAAGGCCTGAGTCGGCATTCCCTTGCACCACTCTCTTATGTAGGTATTTTGTGAAGGGAAAAAACCGGTAGGGACATCAGAATTAAAATCACCGACACACACATATACACAGAGTAAATACAGTGCTTGAAAGTAGGCAGCTTCTTCATGTTCTAAAATGCAGCCCAGTCATAAGTCATCACCACTAAATTGCTCTCAGAAGAGATCACCTCCCCTCCACGTTAGTCATACTGTAAGCTGCAGGTAAGTTGGTCAAGATTTTTTTAAAAAAGTAGGATATGAAAAGAAAAAAGGAGTCTGTCGTAGTCTTGGGAACTGCGTTCCTTCTATATTGCTGCTGGCTGTTGTAACAATGCGGATGCATTAGATATTAGGTAGATTAGATTCTCAATGAATGAGTTCACACACGCAATGCGTACGGCTAGTATAACATCTATATTATGTGGAGTAGGCAATGGTCTGTCTGTAATGAGTAATGAGTCTGACAATGAGCATTCATTCTAATTCTGATTCCCTGTGTGAAATAAACTTCCCTTTCTTAACAAAATTAAATACACAATATATACATCTAAATATATGCATACTTGGCTAGTG
Source organism: Dicyrtoma fusca (assembly GCA_034695205.1). NCBI lineage: Eukaryota > Metazoa > Arthropoda > Collembola > Symphypleona > Dicyrtomidae > Dicyrtoma > Dicyrtoma fusca. Next base: position 4,897 of record JAQFZC010002741.1, read on the forward strand.
CATTGTTTGCTGTCCTTGTTAGTGTTGTTGACCACAGAAAAACAAAAACAATAACAACAAAATTGAAATGTCATGGGAATACATAGTGCTACTGGTGCTATCAATGAACGGATGTGGGGATTATGATTGCAACTGATTACAAGCATACCTAGGTACATTATTATACTGGAAATAGTTATAGCTATGAATATACATAAGTAATGAGGCAATTCCGCCCACGCTTATTGTTAGCTGTACTGGACAGCTTTGACTTACAAAACTTAATTTTACTGTAGACATTGCTACTGCAATTGAGACAGAAGATAGAGCATTGGGAGTGAAATTAGGCTGCAGCACACTTAATATAATGCATACATGCATGGAAATGGAAAACAAATGAAACTGAAACCAACACATTTTTACGGATGGAAGTAATCTACCGATACAAATATGTACATACTTATCTGTAGCAAATGTCAATTCAATACTATAAAAAACCGATACAGATTACTTTTCTAAAATGAGTCCATTAAATGGGCACATTAAACACGTGCTAATGAAGGGAATTTCTATCACAGTCCCGTGAAGCTCACCGCTGATGACCCATTATGACCCAAGAAGACACGCCGAAAATTTATATGGCACTCTAATTCTGTCAGTAACAGCCTCGTGTACTGACATACAACATCATACATGTATAAGTTCCGCCCCATGTCCTCTCTCATTAACCACAACAATTCTCCTTGATTTTTATTTTTCTTCCGTGCTATAGTCAATAAAGCAAGTCCCCAAAAGGCAAGACGGTACCTAGCCTAGGCAGATCGGTACTTATAGTTATCGGCACAGTGAGTTCAGTGGGTCCATACCAAAGCAAAGGCAGGCGGTTAACTTCATTGTGAAAAGACAAAGTTCGCAATCATCCCATTAGTTACATTAGGGAGTAAATGAGAACCAGGTTAGGCTAGACTCTCCTTGATTTTCGATGTTCGTGAAATGAGGAAAAGCGATAAAAACGCTAGGAGTTACTAGTTTAATATTTTATACGGAGACAGGAACTATGACCACGTTCATTTGAGGTGCACAGACGGCACGGAGGTAGTGAACTGAGTTGTGCTATGTTGTGTGAGGGAGTTTAAAAAGGCCAGGCCAGACCAGAATTTTATAGAAAGACAAGATATTACGCATCATTCACACATGACATGGAAATTGCGTAGGCAGGTGAAGTGGGTGCTTAATTGAACGGCACACTGGCAATACATACATCATCTCTCGCTCACAACAGTCACAGCTACCCACGAAAAAAAAACAGCAGAACCTACCCATTCTGAATTAGTGAATGGTGAACCCTTGTGATCACTGATGTGACGATAGAAGCGGGTGTATAAAAGTCAAAGTCGATAGCCTACCTGCAGAGAGACAGACCAGGTCTGTTGGTCCTCATAGAAAAAAGTCCGTCATCTTTAAAGAGTCGTGGACGTGAGCATGTTGTACAATTATCACAGGTAACGTATTACTGATAGCTATACCTATACGGCTCAGGCACTATAGTAGGTGGAAGATGTACTATGTATCAAAGAATGCACGCGTATGTTGTTTTTTCCCCTTTTTTGTGTGCTTCCTCGATTCTTTTGGTGAAGAGAGCCACAGTTTTTGATTTTGATATATAGGACTGCTATCTGTGTGAGTTTTAACTCCTTGGAAAGGTGAACAAGTAGAAAAGCCGGCTTTTCCAGAGGGCATGCCTTTACTATGCCTACAGATATCCCTATCGCTCTTGCTAGAGTACTATTGCTATTCATTCGTGTTTGGATCTCGGCTGATGACGCTTACACAGTACGACGATTGTGTGTGAGCAGGAAGACGAAGACCAGACCACTCACTCACTTGCTATAGGACAAGACTAACTGACCCTAACGGAACCGATCGACCGACCGACCGACCGATTCAACAACAACATCAACGACGTTTTCATTCAAACGACTAACAACCGACCCAGCAGCCACCTGACTCTCTCGATCATCGGAATTCCAAATTCCAACGTCCACTCACAAGTCTAACAAGAATGTAGGATTACAATCAAAGGATTAGGCCATCAATCCCGCATTAGGAGAACGAGAGAACGTCTTCAATCAAACCAAATCAACTCACTAGTCAGCTTACATCCGTTTTGTCGGTGCTTTTCCTTCATTTTTCACTTTATTTTCCCTCTTCACGCCTCTCTCATTAAATTTCACATTTCAATCTGTAATCTATAATGAGAACTGCGAGAGTCACCCAAAACTTTCAAAAATTATAAGAATTATAATATCCATCAAATTTAATCACTGATAATAATGAGACAGTTATTAATTCATTAAGTATGATTCTCTCGTGGCACAGGTGAAAGAAATTACTACAGGCTCAAATTAAACAAATTAAAATTAAAAATGTGTCCAGAGATACCATCTTTTTCTCAAGATGATAATCGTCAAACATGATTTGACTTTTGAGAAAAGTAGACTCAACGGAACATGCAGTGTGTAGTTTCATTTTTCCTTTTCCTCAAATGTTTATTTTCTCATGGGGCAACCCTTTAGCACATATATAAATGCATATCAACATTTACACGTCCGACTTGCATAAACAATGCGAAAAAAATCCTAATTTCCGTATGTAGCGGTAGACTAGACACACAGAATGACTCTCTATAGACTCTGTACTTGTACTCGTAGAAGTACCTACAACTATCGAAATGAAACTGCTTGTGAATACGAGAACGTGTATTAAGATTTATAATTGTAATAAATGTTTTTCAGCGTATAAATTTTAATGGCTACACTACAGTATGTATTCTATTTGATATTGATATCTGTACCTATGTTAGTGGCACCACTCTATATAGTTTATGATGGTGTCATTTTAACTACTAATAATCAAAAAAAGATGACAGTACAGCGACTAGGACAAGGCAAGGTCCACCTCACATACTGATATGACACCCTCTGTGACAGCTTATGTTAAAACTATTAGTTATTACGCCACTTTGATAGCAGAGAGAGAGAAAGACTTTTACGACCATGTAAATCGACAACGACCACGACCCTTGCCACTATCCCATGTGAGAACTAGGGAACCTAATTTAGCGAAAAATTGTAATGTAATGTCTTATGGTGCGTATTTAACTGTAATAGTAGGCTATGCATCTACACAACTAAATGCTAATTAATATTTAAATGCTTATAATAACTAGCTTTGCCTGATTGCATGAAACTGAGTGAATTCCTTGGACTTGGGTTGGAAAAAAACTGGATATGTAGGTAGGTACATATAACTATAAATCGTGGGTAATTGGGTGAAAGAGAAAACAAGCTGCCTCCTGATAAAGAATAATTGGTGGAAAAGTAAAATATACGAATAAGAGAAAATCACTTACTTTTTCATGAATTTAGCTCCCTTGAGAATCATTTTGGAAACATTCAAGTATTCCTTAGCTTTGGAGGGATCCTCACAAGCGACTCGGTACATGCACTCATAGTTGTCATTGGAAGCTCCCAACAGATATGTGAGCATGAGCATGAGTTCACCCTCGGTCATGATTGACGAGGATGAAGACTTACTTCCCAAACTCCTGGATGACCATCCATTTCCTCCCCCATGACCCTTGAAGGACACTCCACCAAAGTAAAAGAGTCCAATACCAAAAATAATGGCTTTCAACACGATCAGAATCAAAAGATTCGTTAAATTCAGGGTCAACACTTCCGACGTGGAATGGGAGCGGGCAATGGCTTTTGCAACTTTTAGTAAATTCCCTGTTTGGGATTTTTCGGGAGTGGTGGTCGTGGCGACATTATTTGATGTGCTACTAGCCGATGCAATATCCGCCGCAGCCGATGATTTTCCTGAGAATGTTGCGTGCTTCTGAGTTGCTGGCTGAGCCACTCCGATCCTTTGTGAGCTAGTGGGTACTTTCCTTCTGTGTACTTTGGAGTAGGAGGATTGGGAATATTGACTGGACTGGGGTCTCGCGGCCAGTGCACAGGCCAAAATACATAAGGCCACGAAAATGGTCAATCTAAAACTTCCGCTCATTTTCGTATCTATTTAATGGACATTCAATAAATCTTATTACAAACTTTTAGTCTAAATTAGGGCTTAAAGGAACAATCTTCCAGCAATAATTTTAACTGGTTCAAAATCATTCATTTTAACTATCAATTTAAAAATTAGTCCCAAAAGCCCCAATTCATTTTATAGCGTTTTAAATTTTGTAAACCTACAATTCTAACGAAAAGGCAAATTAAAGACTAGACACTCACCTTATTATTTGGTAAAGAATCCGATTTAAAGGAGAGTTGATAGTAGATTCGGTGAAATTACTGAAATGTCACAAAATATTTTAGTTGGTCAATAATACTATCAAACCCAACAACGAAAGGAAGTGAAGTGAACCTCTACGTATGTATATTTGCAACAAAAAAATAATTAAATTCCGGCGCACAGACAACTACGAAGAGGTCGACCCGAGAGAGATTCACTGAGAAGTATGAGGAACAACTGTGTGAGCCTCAAATCAAAAGTCACCAACTAGCTAGAAAAATTGACTGTCTTCCCTTTGACTTCTCTGCCACAAAAGACCGGTTTGCTTTACATATAGATATATACCGTGAACTAGCAAAGGGCCAGAGAGAGAGAGAGAGAGAGAGAGAGTCAGTCAGTGCCAGAGTGCAGTGCAGCAGTAGGTAATACTTCAATGGAAACCAAATCAAACCTGCACCTATAAAACTCTCTATAGATATTATATTATTGTATATAGCTATACAATATATTAATTGAAGAGACTCTTTATCCTTTGAACATTACACACAGCACCAAAACTAAACCAAAACCAAAACCGCAAAGGCAAAACTAAAAGAACAAGTTGATCCTTGATGATGAAATGGTAGAAAAACAACTGACAGACAGACTGACTTTGTATCCTCGTGTCCTATATTATATTTTACTATACTTTTCTCTGTAGACTTGATGTTCTACAGTATCCTGTATCCTCTATCGTAGAATGGGATTTTATTCTTTTACTTGAAAAATTCTTTGAATTTGATTTTTTTGACTTACTCTGTTGTTACTCCTTTCGAGCAATGTAATAGATATCTGCTCCTGGCTACGGCTACCTTGACAGTGGACCTACGAGAGGAAGTGGCTGGCTCATAAATACGACCAAAGATCACCTCGTCCACTTACATGCGAGTCAGTCTAATCCACTCAATACTAACTACTACAAATACATAGCTTTTAAACTGTAGTAGTAGTAAATTGAAACTGAAGACCCAAGATCGAGATCCCTGAAAAAAAATATTAACATTCCGTACCGTCCACCCCATCCACCAGTCACCCAGTCAGTTTACCACATAAACTAAACGCTAAAGCATGTAAACTATATCGTCATGTCAACTATCAGTACAACTACAAACAAAAATTATGAATAGAAAATAGAAACTGTAGACATGGCTACATCCTCCATGCATAACATATCGCTGAGAAAGAAAATAAAGAAATTCTTTCAGCCCACCTCCTCCCCATCAACAGTCCGCACCACCTGAGCTCCACTTAATTGCACTCACACACACACACACACATATTCCACGCAACGTCAAACGTTTTAATAGTGGAACGTCCATGGATTTCACATGCCTCTACCTAGCCACTCTTACAGACAATCGTAAACAAAATATTGAATGAGATTTTACGCTTCTGCTTTGCTACGCTTTTACTCTAGAGTTCTAGACTCTCTTCAGGTGTGGGGGTGGGTGCGAGCACGTAAAGATTTCTTGGAGCCGGACCGACGCTATAGCAATGCCGGAAATCACGAGGGAATATCACAGAACATAAATCACGTGTTAAATACTTCAACTTTCAGGAGAATTAGATGACGAATGGGGAACATTTAGTAGTGAAGAGGTGTTATAAACAAAGTTGTCCCAATTTACGTCGAGGATACAAATACCTACAAATAATGTGAAGCAATGAGCCGGAAACGCGTACCTTAGCACTATCTTACGTTTGATGACGTTGCGTGAGGAAGATTTTTGACTAGGAAACTGCATTTGTTATTAGTAGCTAAGTTACATTCATCTGTAAAGAAAACGGGGCATATTATTATGTAAGCGACACATGTTACTTTAGTATGGACTGTCTTACGATTCGATCACTAGATTGCAGGAAGTCAAGAATCCTCAAATCGCCAACTCCCGTCGAACCAAAACTGCAGTTTCGGTCTAAAAACAAAATTAAATTTAAAATTAGCATGATCCTTAAAATACTTTTTTAGGTTTACCTTTACTGGAGGTGAAAGCTATATAGCGTATGCCATAATAAAGCGTACGACGGTACAGTAGCACAGTCGAAAAAATAAATAAATATTAGTATGCACGTATGTTGTATGTAAATATTGAGATCATTGTACCTGTGTACCTACCTACAAATTACAAGTAAGTTTGCAAATTCACCGAACGGAATCTGTGTCAGCCAGGCGGATACGGCAGGTAGCAACGATGAACGACACACAAGAAGATATTCTTCGATGATGAAGAGGTCCGTCAGCTGAGAGGATATCTGCAGATCAGCATCCCAAAATCGCGGATTTCTACGAAGACGTAAACTACATATCCATGATCCAGATACCTGCCCACATTAAAACATTTTCCTTATAATAATTTTAAACGAAATTTAATGGCCGATGAATTCTGACACAGAGATATTTAAAAGATCGAACATCTTACTGAAAAATTGAGCATACATGTGCGTAGTAAATAGGTAGTCTTTCTAGGTATCCAGTATCCATATCCACCAACACTGGCACAACATACTGGCAACTGAAGCATTAGCTGTAATTCAGTAGTAATATGTAGTACATAATATAATACAACGTAATGGGATATGAGCTTAAAAGAAAGATTAAATTAAAGACAATTACACGCCGATTATTTACCACTGCTTCAAGTATGTGTGCTTCCACTTAAACACAATAATATAAACTATCATATCCCAAGTCAAGTACTAATTACACACATGAGAGATCACCATTTTGTTTATACGGACATGAAATGGACAACGACAGATTTAACTTTTTGCTTTCTATAAAACAATTTTATTATTACGACGCATTAAACCTCCTTTACAGCCAAACTCACCTCAAACTGCTTCAGATAACGCATCGTCGGGCCAAATCCATTCATAATTCAGCTCAGAAGACCCTTGTACCGTCAACCGTGCTTCCCATTGTGTGTCAACCTGCAATTAAAACGACAAGGAAACAAAAATTCTGTAAATGTTAAACGACACCAATTTGTATTGTAATAAAGTAATAATCATTAAGAAACCGCACAAACAGTACCACTCTCACTAATCAGAATCATAACCGGGATCAGAAAGTGATTCGTCAGACAATTAGTTAAAAAACATTCACTTTCATAATTTTGATGATGCATTCTAACGTTCAGCATTACGTCGACTGTATCATTGCATGCAATCCTATGCTACGTGCTTACTTCTAATTATGTCTTGTTCATTCAAAACTTCGTCGTAAGAGTTTTTGTCAACTGCGTACCGTACAGTTGACGTTGACGACGTTGACGGGTGAAGATCACACACACTGTGTCATTTGTACAAAGATAATTGATTCAACATTTATGAATGAGAGAATGAAAGTGTCGTGTCATTGGCACTAGTCACCGCCCCAATACCTGCTCTATTTTCACTTTCTCATCTTCTTTGCAATTATAATTATTGTGAACTTACAACTTTATGTTCGAGTGACTGGGTAATTCTTTCTTATGCCACGAGCATCACCAGTCACCAGAATTGCTTTGTTAGTTGACATGCAACGAGTTGCTACAAAAATGTAGTAATAGTCTGACATGTCGATCACACTTGGTCACAGTAGTAAAAAGGCTGCTGCCATTGGGAAATTCCTATTTGAATTGTTACAGTCGATTTTTATATTTATTTTACACACCTGAGTTAAAAACTCAATATTAATTAAGTCAAGTATACTAACTGAAGTTGAGCTATTAAGCCGAGTAACAATTGCTCGTAATCATTATCCTACTGTCAACTGTTGACTGTGATGACGGGCTGAACTTTTTAATCCTTGCTTACAATGCGATGACAACAATACTCTCATCACAACTCAATTACAATTAAATTAACGAAGCACATATATTACACATATTACGAAGATGCTTACAAATTGGATGTGCTTCTACAGTCAACAGTGGCCAACGACGCACGGAAGAAAATAATGTAATAAATGTAATAGTTAGGTAGTTAACTCTTACATGAGACATCCGGTGGACAAATGAACTTTCAGTTTCACTGAACAACAATGTGCCTTAGTAGTTAGTGAGCTTTCGTAATTATATTGACATTACATTGCGTTTTAAATTTAACTCGCTCCACTTCCATTACAAATGAAAAAACTGACAAAAATTTACGCATGTGATTCAATTGAGTAATGCGTCCGTCATACACCCCCCATTTGGGACCGAGTGAAACAAAATTAACTTTTAGAGAGCATTTTTGCAACAATAAAGAAGGATCGACTTTTTCAGCTTACGGTGGTGGAAGCAACAAAGTTAAATGTCAAAAAGCAAAAGCCAATCAATTTGCATGCCTTTGCAGCTCCGTTTTTGGCTTTTTAAGAACTTTAACTTAAGTTGAACATATAAGTAGGTTGTGCGTGAATTACGACCAGTCCTGTGACCAGAATTTTTCCAATAAAATAAATTGTTCGTGTATAGATTGTATGTATTTGTACCTGTAGTTATGTCATGTAATGTAATGTAATGTATCAAGTATTTTCAATAATTTATTAAAAAGAGTGTAGATAGCATATTTTAAGATTTCAACATGTCATATTGTACGTGTACTGAAAGCAAAGCAACTTTTCTTATACCTGCAATAGCTATGCAAAATGCAAACTACAACTTTCCTTTCACTACAAGACAGCTAATAGAGAGTTTCTGATTTCACATAATATTTTCACTTCTTGTAAGTACAGCCACTCGTTATTTTTTGCGTACGTGCCAAAACATAGACACAGCTATCAAATTTTAAAGAGACTTTGTAATTGTAATGCATGTGCTAGTAGTGCTTCTGTTAACACTTTGGGCAGTATATTATTGATACATTAGGTACTGACCGACCACTACAACTGAATTGTGGATATGATTTCAAATTTTTGAACTTCTATAAACAAGCTTTTTGATACAATTACACAGAATTAATTGAGCCTTTTAGTACAAACACGTGTATATTTCAAATGTTAGAAAAACTAATTAAGGTAATGAACTTGAGAACAAGTTTTGGTTTTTTTCTTCTTCTTTTGGTATATCATGTTTCTACAGCTCTTTTATATTTATTCTATGGTATATTTTTTTCAGAAGTTGTTGCGTACGTTTATGTGTACATAGACCGTAGAAACTTATTGGTTAGAGAATAAAGCTGTTTGGATTGCATACTGCATTGGTCTAAAATCAAGTAGAACCTGAACCTGCAAGGTACTGGTGATTTAAAAGATGACTATAATTAGAATACTGTGTACTTTCCAATCAATTCTGCCTCAATCATTACACTTTTTTTTTTAATTTTTGTGAATGCATCCAACATCTTTTAGCGTTAACAACTTTTTGAACTTGGCTAGAATTGAATCATTAAATAAACAAGAAAAAAAATACGAACCTGAATTATTAGAGAAGACCTGAACTAGTATTGATATTAAAATAGTGCGTTTCTGCGTAGAAATTGTGTGAAAAAAATCCTAGAATTTTACACTATGCAACAAAACAGACCAATGCAATGACCTTCTCTCTGCGTATACAGATAAAGAAAGCTACCATTAATTACAGAGGCAGCTTGACTGAGCTGTAATTATTTAGTAGAGCACAAGACATACACACGTAAATTGTGAGCTTTTATGATTTAATTCACATTTCAGAGTCAACATATGTATCATTGAGAGAGACGCTAAAAAACCCCAAAACTCACAAAAGTCAGTTGATTTTCTTTTCAATTGTTTTAATGTTTATAAGAAAAACGATACGATAACCATCTTAAATTTTAATGATATTAACCCTTTTTTCATATAAACACATGTAACACGAAACGAACAAAAACACTTGTTTTCATTTTTCAGGGTATTTGAATTCGAGTGACAAGTACATACACCTACTACGTGCAATGGTAAACATATGTACAAACCAAAGCGAAAGTTTTGTATGAATTTAAAATTTGATTCATTTAGCGTAAATTTTATGTCATCTAAAATATTTGATGTTGAATCTGCACAAAAAAAGTTGTATTTTATACAATTTACGTGATCCTTAGAGGTTTCTGCATCCAGTTTTGTTTTGTGGCCTGCATTTTTAACAATCAGCCAGCAGTTGTTTGAGCTTATATGGACTTTTCTGCTAGAGGGTACATTTTAATGCTACCTGAAGTCTCAAGTTTATTTGCCAGTGTGATTTCGTGAAAGAAGAAAGCGGCTGTGAATATGTGGGTGCGAATGTGAAGTGTGAATGTCCGAGCGACATTCCTGTAAGGCTGCATTCCTCTTTGTAATTACAAATCTATGATATTATCATTCATTTAGTTGGAAATTTTGACTTTGCAGGTAAATTATTAATTACTCTGATTCCATACCATTAATATTTAGAGGTCTTTTCGCTTGCAAATTGTTTTTCAAGAATGGGCTTTGCGCTCCATTGGGATGCGATGCTGCCTTTGCTGTACAAGTCTTGGTCATGCTATAGTTCCAACTTAAAATCAAAAATTAGATACACTGCCAAAGATTTGTAAAGCACCGTAAAGGTCACAATAATATGTATGTATCATTTTTAAATGCTTGATTTACACAAATTCTTAAGACTAGGTTTGACCGTTACTGTTCGTAGGTGGCTATATAGGTACTCACCTACAAAGTGCGATTTTACAGAATATAAGGGGAAAAGAAACAAGGAAGGTAGACAAGTTTCTTTAAAAAATCGAAATACTCAAATGAGAGATGAAACGGAGCCTCAAATCAATTTCAATTTTACAATTCAAGGGCTTCAAATTATGCTTGGCAATTCATAGAGAAATTGGATGCTCACTCTCTTACACACATGCTTGCATTTTCCAATCAAAGAGAAGCCAGAGGTGGCAGTCATAATTTGCCCCCGTAGTCTATAGAATATTTCTATCATCGTAAAAATACCTATCATGCATTGGCGTGGCCATACGAGAGATAGAAGCTATTAATATATCAGTATTTTACTCGATTTACGTTTGACTGAACTATTGACTGGATTTTAGTGCAAGTGCATACCTACCCGAGTTTGTAATCAAATCGTCAGCTCATCGTAAAAAATCCCATTAAAAACTTGTGTATGCCGTCGATCTCCTTCAGCCCTACAATGAAATACAGAATACAGATGCATGACGAAAAAAATCTGTAGGTTTGTGAAAAAGAGTAATTTAGTTGACTGATTCAAAATATGCTATCTAAAAATTTTCAAAAACTGCAATTTACCCTGATGAACGTGACTGAAAAAAGTAGCACATTTTATATTTCTTGAAAAATTGAGATAACAAGTTATGCACCTCGAGTGCTGAGCGATGATGATACTTTTTCTCTAGAATGCGTACCAAAATGCCAATAACGACTACTACCTGTACTATTAAGTGTAATTTTTTCTGATCCACTAATATTTACGATATTATTGATCATAGTTTTCACCGTGGTTATCGTTATTTGAGCAGTACATACAAATTAGAAGGATTAATTCTACTTAAATTACTACCTACTTTCAATTTCCTGAGCACCGTATTATGTGCCTCCACTCAATTATATCCATTTAAAGTTACATTCTGTAATTTGTAAATAATTGATCAGCTAACTTACCCTGACGAGCCATAGGATATCATCTCACTCAACCCGGTTTCACAAATGCAATCATTCAGTTTGATTCAAGGATGCCGACAGCTTTAAACTACCTAAATTGTTATTAAATTTTATACAACTTTTTTGTGTGTACATGATCAATGATCAGTAATCTGAACGGAGATGTATGGCCATGATGCTTGAATCCTGCTACTCTAACCTAAATTTCCATTGTTTTCCGTTTATGCGTGTAAGGTCGGTATTAAAAAAAATAGATAGGTAACTACATCAGAAACTACTTCTTTAATTCATCTCACTGACTACGTAGCAACCTATAACTTATTGGCTTCCATTCCTTAAGGAATACCTCCTGCAAGAATCCGGACCGGGCTATATCGATTTCGATTACTAATAATAAAAAAACGTTAATGGTATGTACTAGTTGCGCACTTATTCTGTTCTTTTTTACAAGCGTTGGCTACCAATAATAAGGAAAGTAATGTGCACCCAGGGGTAAAATTAGTAAAAGTTTTATAACTCAAGTTCCGACGAGAGTTCGGCACTCTAAACTTCAGTCACATTTTTCGACGGTAATGGTTTTCCCTTTTATGGTGTTATGCATTTTAAGCAGTCAATAAAGTAACATTCACTACTATACTGAGGGTAAAGCCATTTATACATTTTCGATGTAAACAAGTGAGTGGCTGAAGAGAAAGAGAGAGAGAGGTAGCATCCCTGACTTTTCTGAATATTATATAGCATTTTCTCCTTAGAAAATAAATGACCCAAACAAAATCGAAACCCAATCAAACGCTTAATCAAATCTCTCACTCAAAAATGTGGATAACGAACTAACAGCCGCAACCAAGTTACACAGTCATTCAGGAATTTGAGCTTTGAGGAAATTCTGGATGACAATAAAACAAAAAGCAATAATGGACAGACAAATTTCAGTGTTTCAATTATATTGCAATTACAGTAGGTGTGAGCACTTCATTTAAGTCATGTGACCACTGTGACCAAGTCACAGACAGAGGCAAAGCCAATCTAATCTGCCAAGTCAATACAGATACACATTCCATAGTAAAAGATGTGTGTGTGGGAAATCAAGTTTACTCCCGGTCACTGAACCATTACAAAAGTCTACGGTCCACTACTAGAATTTATAATATTTTGAAGAATACAGATACGGCATACAACAGGTGCATATGCCTACTAGATTGCATGTAGAATTACGAACTAACAGAGGAGCATATAGGGCATCGAATAATGGATTCACGTAATGAATGATGCACACATAGATATTTATGCAGATGAGCCCCTTGACTTTTTGGTTAGTGTGGCTTCGTTTTACTTAAAGATCATAGAAGATGAGGAACTTGAAGCAGTCTTACGAATACGAACAACATACTAAAAAAAAATTAGTACCTATAAGCCTTTGCAAAATATTTGGCGAAATCTGTCATTCAAGATTCCATTCCAACTAATGTAATCTAATGGTTGAAAAAAACATGCTAAGCGTGGACGGCTGGCCAACACACATAGTATCCGGGAAATCCTAAGCTCATTAGCTGTAGACTTCTTCGTTTGACTCTTGAACAGTTAAATAGTTACGTACATGTGATCCAAACATAAAGTCCATTAGCATAATATCTTTAACTCAATCGTCACCCTGCAAAAACTAAACCGTAGCCGTAGTTTACTTTGCCATTCGATATCTTCATCACAACATACAACAGTCCGAACTATAACCTGTTCATCACAGTTCCACCTCCTAGCTAGGTACACACCTGCCCAATGAATTAGTAGCTATCTAAGTATAAACAGATCGTAAACTATTGTGTATGTGAAATGAATTATGAATATTAGAGTTCTAAACTCAAGAGATAATGCATTATGACGAAAAAAGTAAAGGCAACGTGGTACCTTTAAACTCCGAAACCACCTACAAAAACAAAACCAACAGAAGCTCAAAAGCTTGATAATGATTTTAAAACCTAATCATGTCCCAACCTCCGTCCCAGCAATAAATTAAATTTGAGCCAACAAAACAAATTCGCTCAATAATGCTCTCTTATGATAACATAATTACGATCAACTAATGGCTAAACACAAAGACATAATAGTTACCTAATCGTTCTGATCAAAAAGAAGTTTGATTTTTACAGTTTAACCCACATTTATAAACTACGCATATATCTGGCATAGATCTAGCATCATCAAACTGAACTTGAATCTCACTGTGACTCATAAATTAAATTATACACAAGACAAAAAAGGTGATTATCATGTCAAAAGCAATCTGTAACAACATGATGTTGGATGTCGGTACAAGTGTGCTTACATTACACAAAATATATTACCGAGTAGGTAACTTACTACGACAGCAAAAATCAAGACTAAAAATTGTTGATTCTGATCTCATCTCTCTCAACTACGAAGTACAATGATATAATAAAATAATGTTCAAGATCAAGATCAAATCCAAATCTTCTTCAGATCTAGAACCAGTACCAGTCCAAAGACGAATATAATTCACTGACACATTCGTCATCCGGCGTCCACTATTGTGAATTTACATCTTCGAACTCGCCTTGGTTTCACAAATTGAAATTATTTACTCAACTTGACATTAACACTTACCAACAACTTACAACTAGTAGGTACAGGAAAAAAAGGTAAAGAAATAACACGTTTTAGGTTTCATTCATTCATATTCACACTCCACAGTGCTTTACATTACATTACACTCATCGACATGACGACTCTCAACGCTCGAAGTCCACATATCGGCGAAGATATTCAGTGAACTTTCTCACTTTGAAAATCTTGGGAGCCCAAGCTATGGGGAATACGAATGATGACGGTATTCTAAGCTGAATGTTGCATTTTAAATTGCATACTTATGCACTTCGAAAGCTGATCACGTAGAAAAACGTTAAAAATGGAAGGTTATACACGCAAAAGGTTTCAGCATCTATGCCGTTCTGTCTGCGTCTCTGCTCAACGTCGCGGTATCTGAGTCAAGAATATTTTATCACTGGCAAAGAGTGACCGTAACACGCTGACAGGTTCCCCAAGAATATATGTATGGGCTCCATCCTCCATCACACGAATATTTAAAACATTACTTCAGTAGTTCGGCTGTTAGTTCTCCGGAAACTGCTACCAAATCGAGTGGGGATCCATTTTTTTCTCGAATAATCATAGTTACTTGTTAAATCCCGCACCGGCCTACCTACTTATAACAAATACAATTATTAGAGAACAAGTTAATACTTTTTGTCAACAACCTAATCGAAATAAAGAAGTTCCAATGGAAATCAAAATAATTTTTAATCGTTTTTTCATGACTTACTTGACTTTCTGTACCAGTTTGGACGTTCAGTTTCAGCGTTAATCTTCAGTTTCCAAGTTTTCACTTTATTCATTTATCATTGAAGGAAACGATTGAATTTGAAATGCCATTCACTGATGATGGTCACCGACTGACTGACATTGACATTTATTGAATCCGCACGCATGACGCACCTGAAATATTTAAATACAGGCCTTTCTGGGAGGCAAGCATAAGTTTCCTTAATTGTTAGTTTCTTTCTAGTATGAATGTACATAGTGTCGTAGACAGACAGACATTTGTATACTTAATACAGACATGGTTTGCGGACATTTGCCACCCGGACACTAGCCACCCAAGTGTGAAATTAGTTAAGGTTGGTCGACCCCACACCTTTTTATGTTTTTTTTTCACTTCTTTAAAATTCGTTTACACTTTTCTGCGTTGAAGGCGTCTTCATAATTCCAAACTGAGAACATTCAGGTATTCTACTTTAGGTATCATAAATTCATGTTAAATAATTGTACCTACATACAAAAGTAGCGGTATAGAATCTTATCGTGTTCCCTGTTATGGTTTGGAAGACTTCCATAATTAATTAGCTCGAATAAAACTCCAATCTCAATCCACACAAAAAAATCAGAGGAGGTTGTTTGGTTGGTTTAAAAACTCAGCGGAAAAATTAGAGATATCCACTTATCTGGAAGTACGGTAACAAAACTTGAAATGTAGCAGCGATGAATTTTATGTGGCATTCGAGTTAATATGAACGTGTAATATATAATTGCACTGAAATTTTTTTGATGAGCTAACGTTTTGCATATAATTTTATTAATAGGTTATTATCGGTAGTAATCTCCAAATGATACCTACACTTACAGTAGAAGAATAGTACCTGTGGAATGTTCTTAACTACCTAGTTTGGATTTTTTTGGAAGCATTGATTGAACACAAGAAAATAAAAACCAATTTGAAAAGAAAGAAGAAAAAAACAAAAAGGGTCATCAAATCAGGGCCAAACAGCCCTGACTTCTTTCGCACTTGGCAAGTGTCCAGGTTGAAGGTGTCCAGGCGTCCAGGTGCCAAATGCCCGGAAATCATTGCGACACTTTGCTTTTAGTGAAACATGGACTTTATAAATATGCCACTTTGCGTCTACACCGACGCGACGGTGTGTTCGTTCTTGGTTCGTGGACAGTAAGTACACATGGTCAATGGTCACTTTTTTTTTTTACCTTTCTGTGCGTTACAGGAATTGATTGTGGGCGAGGGGCTCAATGAATTAGCTTAAGTTGGGTCACGTAATTTGGAAGATGGAATTCAAAGTATTCACTGCAACATAAATTATCCGAAGATATCAGGCAATCTTGAGCAGAAGCTGCTGACTAGACCGTAACA
>JAQFZC010002742.1:0-21504 GCA_034695205.1 Dicyrtoma fusca
AGCTAAAAAAGTGGATGGTTGATGACGTTACTGCAGCTGCTGGTCTCCCGCCCCCAAATGCTTTTAAGCCGGACCTGGACTTACCTCAGAATGCTTCTTCAGCCACAGGGTCTGTGCATGGGAAGTGATGGGAGCGAGAAGTACGGAGGATGTGAAGGTGGTAGCGTGGTATATCTGGTGAGTGCGACTGAAGGTGGCGAAGGAAAGAACCTGTATGATAAATTGAATTGGAATAGAATCAAGTCAATGAAGTTCATGTGAATAATGATATCACTGTGAGTTTGCTGCGTCATATTGTGAAGTCGATTTGTACAAGGGCGAATTAGAGGCTGTATGTACGTCCTTGTGGAGAGACAGGCGGAGGAGCTCCTCCGGTGCGGGCTGTGAAAGTGGGGAAGGAGTCAAATCAAGATGAGCTCTATAGGAGAGAAAGGGACCGTATACCTTTTCCCAGTTCCAGTTTACAATGCCCATCTGTATGCGAGCGTAAGTGAGATGGAAGTGGAATCAAATGGAAAGTTTGTTGGGAAGGAGAGAGAGAGAGAATCTGTTTTTTCTGTGTGGAGAGGAGATAGGAGGAACGGTGAGCTGTTGGCGGTGATATGTATAGTGGCAGTGGCGGGAGGAGGCAGGCAAGGCTGGTCCCGGCTTGATGGATGGAAGATTCCGAAGAGTCCCTGTCAAAGAATGATTAATGCCAGGAATGGATCATTCTGTGTAAGGCAGCCAGCAGAGTTTTGGTGTGGCAAACCTATTAAAAACGGCAAAATCCGCAAAATAATAAATGCATAAACTTCCACTACTTATAAGCAACTTTTTCTCTCTCTTTATTTTTTTTATTCTTCTTCCATTTCCATGCATTGCAGTGCCCATGCCTACCTACATACATCCATGACAAAAGTCTGTAACCTCCACAGCACACAATACAATGCAGGCATAGCTGTCCATGTATTTTGTATTCTTACTTTTTTTGTCGATGAAATATAAAAAAGAAAACAAAAATAAAGAATCCAGCTAATATTATATATATTTTACTCGTATACGGACGGTATGGCTCACTCCCTTTTGTACTCACTGAGATTTCTTGGTAGCTTTTTCCTTCTCCCTTTTGTCTCGCTCTTATTCTTATTCTTATATTGAGAAAAGCAGACTGTGTGCGGAGCCTCTCCTTCCTTTTCGGCTCACTTCCGTCTTCTCCTTGTGGAACTCGACAAAACGATAACTCTGACAAACACGTCAGGAATACTTAATCAACAATCACTCCCTTTATCTCTTTTCATCATTCCAAAATTCCCAAATCTTTCTTCAATCATTAATTCCCTCATGGCTTATTCATTTTTCTTTGGGTACAGTTCCGTTTCCTCCATTGTGTCACAGACGCACTTCATTTCCACGGCCATGCCACAGAGAACAACTGCTACCAGTACCAGTACCATAGCACCAGTAACCAATATATTTTTTTCCTAGAAGGAAGGTGCATACATTATAAATATTATAAATATGCTAAAAAGGGAGCATAAATAGATTTGAAGGAACAGGCATAATTATTATTAGCGATCGGCTTTTAGAATCCCAACTCGTCCCATTCCCATACAAGGGTAGGTGGGTAAGCTATGGAATAATAATATAATTTTTGTGCCTAATTCAAAATTCCATTAGTGAGTCAATCCAGACTCCAGCTCAATCTCCCCAGCCAACTCTGACCCCCAGAAAAGCCCAAGAAACCCACAAGATCCTTCTCTTCAGGTATACAGTCATGTGTGTAGCAGTCCTCATTAATGTAATGCATTATTATTATATTGACTGTGTATGAAACACAACACCTCGAGAGCCCATCATCGTCATCCTCCTGATCATCTAAGCACCACCGCTCCATTTCCTTCCTATTTGGTTTGTTCAGCCTATATGTAGAAGCACAGCACAGGGCTCTCCATGCATACAGACTGCGGCTCGGCTTAAAGATAGAGAATCGCCGTCAATAAGAAAATGTTGTTTATTATTTCATTAGCTTATCAGTAGTTGAGGATAAATTATTTAGAGAGAGAGTCTATACATAAGAAGATAAAAATCATTGGCTCATCTTTCGGCTTCATTTCATCTGATCAGTCAGTAAAGAAAAGTTAATTAGTTTCAAAGAATTTCAAATAAAGCTATTGCTGGTGGGAAGGCCAGGGGAAAAAAATTTGATCGGACATACATATAGGTACCAATGTTGGCACTACACATTATCTGTATTGTTTACAGTGTTTACAGACATTACCAAAAGGTGGACCATGAAAATAATGAATTCGTGCCGTGTCTTTGCTCTAGATTTTTTTTTCTTCACAGTCAATTCAGACTAAGTAGACGTATAGCCAATAGGTGCTATTTGTACAGTTCGAGGACGCATTTATAAAAATTTCCCGGCACTGCGACTGACTTTGTACTTTGTAGGGTTGGCGGCTGTATAGCTTCGACTCGACCTGGCCTCACTTGGCCTTTGTATGGATGATATGCGATATGTGGGCCGGAGAAAGAAGAAGAAGATGAGAATAAGAATGTGGGATGAAACTAAAGAATGTATTGGCAGGAGCGGGACGAGAGAGAGAGAGATGAGATTTGAAGCTCATGAGTTGAGAGCGAGAGGTGGTAGATTAGGTCCGCTGAAGGCGTAAATACAATATGGATTCGAATTTCGGGATTTTCTCTTACATGCCATGTGCTTCCCATCAATCTTCCATAGAAACGTTGATGTCATTCTCCTCTGATGCTGTGACTGTCTTTTTTTTTACCAGAAGCTCCAGTCTGTACGTACATGGGCCCTCCTATGCATGCTTCTTGGAGTAGACAGACATTTGAATTGGAATGGGTGTGTGCCTATAGCTATAGCTATATATAGCATCTATCAGTATCTACTACGAACGTATGTATATATACCTTTAGAGGGAGTCCCACTCAAAATCAAAAGTGTAGCCCCCTACATATACATATGTATAAAGTTTTTTTTTCCGCCCTCCTTCCTCCCTTGGAACATCGGCGGTTTATCGCGTATAGGCAGGATACAAAGCAAATTTTAATTTATGTCCCACAAACGACAATGATTCAATAGAAAGTCTGATGGTAAAAAGAGAGAAATTTCTATAAAATCATATTCTTCTGTCATTAATCATGTGGGGTAGTGACAGGATATTTGTATGCAGACCGATATTGCACATGCCAAATTCTATTTGATTAATATGCGATTTCAAGTACGTTCAAACATATTAGGCTCTAGATAGACTTATTACTACTTACTACTCACTAGTCAACAGGATAGGCGGCCAGGACGGATATACAGAGCCCTATGATTATTATTACTAGTAGTAGCTCTGCTCAGCCATCAACCGTCTCTCTCTCTCTCTCTCTCTCTGTCTATCTGTATCATATATCCATTTTGCCGTCTGCACCGACAACACCGAATTAGGAATATGTTTTTGGTAATAACCAATTCTGTCGGCACCTCTCTCTCTCTCTCTCTCTCTCTCTCTCTCTCTCTCTCCACACTTCTTCACTTCTTAATATAATGCCTCCTTACCTCCTTCTCCTTCCTTCCCAGAGAAAACCAAACCAAAAAGCACAAGAAGGGAAACTCAATGGAACTGATTGTGAGTCAGTCAGGCAGGCCTCTGTGGGCACGCGACTTACTACACATTCAAACTTTCTCAATTCAGACCGCTATAGGTATAGTAGCTATACATATATATATGAACACCTGATATACCTATACTGACTTACAATTAGGGACATTTCCAGAATGATGCAATAGAATTGATTTTTTGAAATGTGTAATTGTGTAAATACCCCCCATGTTTTGAACTGTTTCAAAAAGTTTAAAGCCATTTTTGCAATGTTTTTTTGTAAAGGTTAACAATATGTTTTTTGTTTACACTTTTTTAAAGCATTATCTGCCCTTTTGCCTTTTTTCAAACCCTATGACGTCATATTTGGAAGGTTCCACGCCTACTCAACTCATTGAGTACGTCTTGAAAAAGGTCTTCATCATCTTCTTCTTGTGCGATTCCAATCTAATTTATTCCATCATATCACCCTGTCCCCCGTACTTCATATTTGTAATTGGATATTTTAATGGTTTCTAATACGGGCAAATACTTAATTAGATCATTTCCAATGACTTCCAATGTAGTGGTTAGGTGCACTGTAGATTAATTTAGCCATGTATTGTAAAAATGGGCTGGTAATTTCAATTTGTCTTGAATATTTTGCTCGAGACAAAATTGGACTTATGTACATAAGTACCCAGTACCTTTAGTGTACAGTAAAAAAGTGTATTGTACAAGTAAATTGTTTTATGCCATGAATTGCGAATGGGATGAATAGCTCTAATTTAAATGTCAAGTTAGCTCTATATGAGTGGTACAGAAATTTTTCAACAATTTCCCGAGGGGCCACAGAATGAAGAATGGAAAGAATGGGGGAAAAAAGGAGAATAAAATAATGTAGAGAAAAATATGAATACCTTACCTTTATTGCTACTGCGTTTTCTTTTAAAATTAGGTGAGGACTTGGGAGATTAGACAGAATTTAAATGTAAGCACAATATTTCAGAAACACACACACAGAGTATTACTATGGGGAAATAATTAGAAAATTTCAGGAAAATAAGGTGGGTCGGGAACTTATTTGGGCAGTAAGTATGGGATTTTTTTTGAGGCTCGGATCAACTAACTGAATGAAACTGCATGGACGCTTTAGATCTTAATAGTAGTCGATGGAATGGTAAAGGTGTGCTGAGAGCCGTCAAGTCATCTGTTTGTGGAAATGTGTCGTAAGTTTGACTGTAAATCTCGATCAACAAAGTATGTATTTGCCATAGGTACTTATGTAGCTTTGTAAGGCTATCTTGCATATCTACTACTGCATACATAGATGTAGGAAGTCAAAAATGAGCTCAAATATGTACTACCATGAGCCCTCAAGTCCAACGGTTCCTTCATCTACTTTTGACGCAAGTGTTCAAACAAATAACTTTTTACCTCTGTTTATAGAAATCGAAAAAATACCACTTACGTACAATACTTTTTAAAAAATATACAGGTAATAAACATGGAAATTACACTTGTCCAATCAAACATAGAAAACTGCTATTTACACTTTTCAAAACTAAGTAACTACAAACTAGTAATGCTGCTACTTTTTTACTTTAAAACAACAGTACAACTGGTATTTGCGCTCTTTAGAAACTGTGCAGAAAAGGTGTGTAGGTAGATGTATAGAATTTTTATAAACAAATTAAGACGCTGATTGTTGGGATTTTACGTCAACATGATATTGCCTTTTCAAAGCGATAATATTATTAGTTTAATATCTTTTAGAAAATGGTTTGTCCTCGTTTTGACCTTTTTGAAAGTGTTAGATTCTTGTTTTAAATGTTTTTAAACATGTTAGTTTCTTGTTTTGACCTTTTTCAAAGTGTTAGTTACTAGTTTTGAATGTTTTTGAAAATGTAATTTCTTGTTTTGACCTTTTTCAAAGTGTCAGTTACTAGTTTCGAATGTTTTTGAAAATGGAAATTCTAGCATTAACTATTTTGAAAAAGTTCTTTGCATGGTTTCCCAGTTCCGAATAGGTGAAGGGGACACCGGACCTAAGCCACAATGCCTCTTCACCGACGATATTCATATATGGTAATTTATACAGATATGTATATGGCTTCATTCTGTCCCGTTGTAATGGTTCTTGCGGTCCAACTCCGCAGTTCTACACTCAACTATGGCCAAGTAAACTCGACGCTCTGAGTTGGAGTTGTGTGTGTTGTGAGACGGGCATAAAGCCATTTGCCAAAAGCTACAGAATACAAATTAAATTTTAATGCTTACCTACCCTCTCATTCACGTCTTTCGTCGTTCTCGTCCTTTTATTTCTCGAGTACAGTCGGCCGTATCACCGTCTCTTGTCGTCGCTCGATTTTTTCTGTCGCACTGATACTTTATGTGTAGCAGCTCAGTAGTAGACTTTGCCATACATGTACATACTGCTACGTAGAAGATTGAACCATATGTACGTGTAATACATTGGAAGGTCGGTGAATTGCTATGAGAACGAAAAGGATTGAAACTATTGAGAGTTTAAAAAGAAACCTTTTTAATTCTACGCCCACACGATTTTATCACGTCTCATTTCGATTCACATTCCCTCCTCTGAATTGGTTTCATTCTTAATTCATATTTGAAACCATTATTACATAATATAACCCTTTCCCATTAGTACAACTACAAAATAACTTCCCGCAACGGCAACGGCACACACAAGATGACAAAACACGTAGCCCTCCCTCCCGACTATCTTCAGTCGACAGCACCCAGTGCAGAGGCACATATTGGCATATTATAATAGCTCTTCACATAAAGGAGCAGCTAATTCCAATTACATTGCGTAGGCACAAAGACGGTCGCTTGAACGTTAAATTACCGCAGTACGCAGTCACCGGAAAAGAAATGTAGAAATCAATTTAGATAATGGATGTAGGCATCTGCGGCCGAGAAGGATTTTGTGGCGTAAATCCAATTTTAGTAAATCAACAGTTTAGTTGTTTACACTCAAAAAATGTAAATATCAGTTTTGCACATTTTGAAAAAAATAAATACCAGTTTTTCTATTTTAAAAGTGTAAATACAACTGTTATAATTTTAAAAAAATATATAAATGCCAGTTTTTCCATTTTGAAATTGAGCTAAGAACCCTTTTAATGTTTTTGAAAATGTTTAAATGCCCCTTTTACACAGTTTCAAAATGTGAAAAGTTGTAACCTAGCTTTCACTTTTTATTGGCAAATAAATAACAAAAGTGGATTGTTAGGATTTACATACACCAAAATGACATTAGGCGGGCTGCGTCACTTACTTCACGATGATTTTAAGCGGGGACTGGGCTACTGGACCACACTTATACCACACTACTTGTCCACCCACGATATGCGTTTCATACTGGTAAATAAAATGGTATAAATTATGAACGTAGGCATCCATACCTACCTATATTAATGCGTATCTACCGTAACACCGTTTTCAAAAGTTCCAAATCGAATGTACGTACCTACACATATTTCCCACAAGGAACATATATGCGCCGCAACGTAGCATTGACAGCCCAACACGGATAATAATGATCCGAGAAATTAATCAGGGCCGGGGTGTTGTTGGAGACGCACGACAGGATTTTACAAGGCCATAAGAAAAGCCAGGTTATACTATAGATATATCTATATATCTATAACCTCCATTCCCACATGTATGGAAATGCTATACATATAGCTCTGGAAACAAGCTGTTTATCGTGTAAGAGGCTCTTTCGGGAGTTAGCAGGTGATTCCGTTTTTTAAAGTCATTCAACCTTTTAGTCGGAATCAAAAGCTAAGTGTTGTACCAGAGATTTTCCCTTTTGCATATACAATAGTATAATTAGATAAAAGAAAATGGATTTTGGGGAAGTGTGTAACTTGAGTAGCGTAGAGACAAAGCGAGAGAGAGAGAGAGAGAAAGAGTGGGGGTGCATACACCCACCCGTAGTACAGATAATGGAAGCTACACTATATATCGATCTACGTGTGCCTCTATAGCTATAGCTATAATTATCATGTGTACATGTGGTGGTGGCGGAGCGGATTGGAGATGAGTCGAGGACGGGAAGGGATTGGGAAAGTGAGGAATTAATGGTTGGGGAAAAGTGAGAAAACCAATGGAAGGATTCAGGAATGAGAAGGAGCAGTGAAAGGAGTTTTTAGACAGCAAGCCAAGAGGTTGTTTACGGAATAACGATGGGCTGAGAGAGCAAGAGCATCCAAAGTACCCACCAGCCACCATCGCCTTATTACAGCCACCTCCACACACATCCACTCTCAACACGCTCCCACCTCACCATACGATGCTTACCTACCTAATAAAAGGACATACAGAGGCTCACGACCATGAAAATAAGTGTAAACGCGGAGAAACGGGAGGAAGATGGATACTCACTTCGTCTCCCCGCCACCATTGAGCCGGCCAAGTTAAGA
Organism: Dicyrtoma fusca; assembly: GCA_034695205.1. Classification (NCBI taxonomy): domain Eukaryota; kingdom Metazoa; phylum Arthropoda; class Collembola; order Symphypleona; family Dicyrtomidae; genus Dicyrtoma; species Dicyrtoma fusca. The sequence goes on from JAQFZC010002742.1 coordinate 8,030, forward strand.
CAAGAGTAACCACTCTATTCCATCCTGTATCTAATCGGAGTGAGTACGTGTGTGTATGTGTGTGTGTAGTGGAGATACTATTGAAATAACGATAAAACTAGGACAGACCGTTAGTACTTAAGTGAGGAGTGTGTATAGTACTGTAGTAGGGATGGAAGGAGAAAAAAGAACAGCCGTCTTGGATCTCTCCACCCAAAAAACCAAAGGAAACCAAACCAGAGATAAGAGTGGGAGATAGTATGTAGTAGTGTAGTGTGTGTGTGTGTGTGTGAGCTTCTTCGGCAGTTGGATTGATGGGTGGCTATAGGGTATAGCTTTGCGAGTGGGTATATAGGGGAACTGTCTGTCTGTCGGTCCGTCTGTCTGCTTGCTGTGTGCTTGTGTCGGAAGGCGCAGAGTGGAGAGTGATGACTTGAGTGAAGACTCGTGGTGAATTATCCATGTTAAGAGGAATAAAGCTTCACTTCTCCTCGATGACGTTCCTCTGCGAAGATTAGAAATGAGCAGTCATTTCAAATTTATTCTTCACTGAAGAAATTAGCACTTGGCTATGCTGACATGCCCGAAACCAGAATCCAATCGAGTCGAAACATCTGTGTCTCTCTCTTTTTATAGGGAAGCAACATCAGGCTTGATGATACGAAGAAGGCAATGTGTCATTATGACAAATCCCTTTATAAAAGTTTACTCATATGACTACTATTACGCGAGAAAGAGCGAGAGATAGTCATCGTCATCTCACTTGAGTTTCCCGTGCACCACTCGCACACGTCCCCATCCACCTTCCACCGAAACCACCACCCGACATCAATGTCTCACAAGCACACTCAAAAGTCACCAGCCGTCTATACCCGGCCCTATACCCAGCCCTATACGCCTACCCTCATACACTCACATTCTTCAGCCTGCATTAGTGGGAAGGAGAGAGAGCGAGAGAAGGTACGGAAGGTTCCACCGCGGAGAAGAGCTCCTCATGTCGATGAGGAGAATTTCTTGGTTGAAAAACGACGTGCGAAAAGATTTGGAGAAAGAAATTGGTTGGATAAAGTAAAATAGAAGCGTTTTCTTTCGTCGAGCATTCAAAGTGCTTGCCAACTTCATTTCACTTGGGGACTCAATTACTTCCAACCATCTGTATGACAGTATGCATGACATCTTCTATATATACGTACACCTATAAGCAGGGCCCACTAGTTAACTCCTCCGCTTCCCCAACCAACCAGCCACCCGTCTATCTCTCTCTCTCTCTGCACATACACACATCCCGGGAAGGAGGAAATAACGGAGCAGAGTCTAAGCTCCAAATATGGGGAATATGAGTCTTGGAAAAAATCCTCTTCTAATGGAAAAAGTCTATTGAATGCAAAATAGTTGGGAGAGAGAGAAAGGACGAAGGAGATGCCTCATCGCTCCTCACTTACGGCTTAACAGAAGCAACCTCAAATTGCCTCTATGATGTGTGTAATTCCGCATTTGAATATGAGAATTGCCACTCGTACCCATCCGCCTCTCCTTTTTCCATCCATAAAAATTTGTCCACTAATGAGATTTTATACTCGTCGTTTATTATGAAAATTGAATGACTTTGTTCTCCTTTCTCTCTCTCTCTCTCACTCTCTCTCTCTTTCTCAAATGAATATATTATTTTCTCAAGCTGACTTCTCATCTCCATTTCCAGTCCTCATTCTCCTCAATGTATTTATTATATATTAGAAACAACTCCGCCTTTGCCTTTCCCTTCCCTGTGCCACGGTCCCAGTCCCACGTACATGCACTTCCCTTTGACTCAAGTGTTAGAAATACACTCCTCCAACAAGTAACAAGAAGTCCCGGCCCTTCCATGTAGCATTCCCACATTTTCACATTTCCACTCCGAGAGTGAGTGTGGAGGTCTATACTGGCTCCCTATGCATACAATCCCTACTTTGTTCTGGGCATAATAGTCATCTTCTGCATCAACTATGAACAATACAAGACAAACTTCCTTGTCGCCGCCAGGACTTTGAATAAAATACTTACAAAGACAAAGAAATACATGGATTCCCATCTTTTATCCAGCCGAGAGAGTTCCGAGCAGAACACACGGAGAATACATACACTCGACTGCTCTCGCCATTATGCATGCCTCCATGAGCCAAATGGGAACCACTTACACACATCTATAATAATATCTACGGATCTCCACGACGTTTTCATTTCCCAAACAGTCAAAGTTTAAGGAGAAACAAGAGCCGAGGCTTAGAAATGGAGTGAGTTTGAGCCTTTCCTTCCCATGATCCACTCACCACCACTACTCGTAGTTAGGTGATGGCAATGTGGAGGGTGTGTGTGTATGTCTATGTCTATAGGTATATAGCAGTCTGGATGGAGAGAGAAAGCCCTTTCTTCTTTCCTCACGTATTATGTTGTCGAACAAACCCCATGCAATATTAAGTTTTCTTTGCTTTTCTCTCACTTTCCCTGAATTGAAAACGCTTTCGTGTCCTACGGCTTTGATGCTAAAACAAATTGAAGCTACATAATAATACATTTCTTGACTTCCAGTTCTATATTCTACATTTTCAGCTTTCTCCGTCCTTTCCTTCCGTCCGTCCATTCCATCCATCCATACCTTTGCAGCTCCAACGTATCATCTCCAACTATACTGCGTCAAGTAAAAAGGCCTCGCTCTGCATCTTTGCATCCTCGGTAATATAGTTTCCGTCTGTCTGAATGTGAGCTGCCTCCGTGAGTTTTTGAATTTCGTCATACGATTGAAGGATACGTACCACATTCTTGCTTGACAGGAGTTATAGATATATCGTCGGTCATGAAGCATTGTGTCAAGCGCAACGTCCAGGCCGAATGCGAATGCATATTATTTTCAATTGTTACCGCCGTTTTTAAAAATTGTAAATACCTCTTGAACACATTGAAAATATAGTAAAAATGAAATTTGCAATTTCAAAAGGAGTAGATTAAACGATTACCTATATACATACTTGCACTTTTTAAAAAAATGTGTAAAACAGCAATAAATTAACATTTTTTTCAACGAGCTGGTATTTTGCGCTTTTCAAAAGTAGTAAAACCGGTCTTTATTTAGTAAGCTTTATAAACAAATGGGTTGTTGGGACTAGCCACAATGTTTCTGTACCCACGATATGTAAATACATACGGGCTTATTTCACATTTGGGGACCCTTTCCTTGTTTTACATGCCATTTCATGTATTTATAGGTGTGTCTTTAGTTTCTGGAGGTAATAAGCAAAATAGCAGAGAGAGAGAGAGAGAGAAAGGGAAAGAGAGAAAGGAGGTTTGCTCGGGCTGTGAGTTTGGCTCAGTTATCATTTTATAAAGTGTAATCATTTCCAAGCTGAAGCTGTAGCTTTTAAGCTTGTACAGTTTATTATAGGCAAGTATGTCTATTTGTGTAATGCTATGTATGGCTGTAAGTTACTAGAGCGACTTTTAGACTTTAGACGGAACTTACATTCACACGACTCCCCTCAAAACACAAACAATTTCCAACACTTACTTAATCTTCCACTTATTCTCTCTCTTTCTCTCTCTCTCTGGCGTAACTATGAGCTCTGTCAATGGATGGTTGGGCGAGTGTGTGATGGACATAGACACTTGTGCATACTTGCATGGGGAGAAGAGGAAGACGAAGGGAATGGACGGAGGAAAAGTGGAGCTCATATGACTGACTTTCCCCGCTCTATTATTACGTATTATTCTTTCATATATTACGAGGGAAAGGATGGATTGGGGACCTTTCCAGTATGACGACGTCTTTGCACTTTTTCCGAAAGTTAAATTCAAATTTTGTATATTTTGAAGTGGTTTCTATTGAGCGTTTAGCCCCTTTCAAAAGGCTTGAATCCATTTTATAAAATTGTTTTTAAAAGGTTAATTTTTTTGTTGGACAATATTTCAAAAAGTTAAAACCTATTTTTCAATGTTTAAATGTGTCACTCCACAAAGTAGGTACTATATTTTGAAGGTTTCAAAAAGTACAAATTATTTTTGCATTTTTTGACAATTTCACGCTGTTTTATACTTTTCAAAACGAATTATCATTGCTTTCAGTTTTTTTAAAGCCTAGTTTTTATCCTCAAATCGTAAGACGTCATATTTGGAAGGCTCCGGTTGCATCTTTATGTAATGTGCACCAGTCTACGTATATGTACAGTAAAAGTTTGGCACTGGCTGGACTGACTGACTCCTAACTTCTGCTGTACGTACGGTAATGGAGATGTATGAGGCTCTGTCTGTATTATCTATGCATGAAATGCTACATAAGTAATTTTCTCTTTTCTATGATTTCATTTACTTTATTCATTTTCTCTTCTCCATTTACTTCAGACTTGTCTGAAACAGTTTCGTTGGCTCAAATGAAAATTACTTGTTCTTTTTGTATACTGTATGTGTGTGAATTTACTTCTTCCTTGCCCCCCACATTTCTATAGTAGTACCTAGTTGGGCTCCAGAATGCCATGCCGAATGCCGAATGGGGTGAAGCCAGCAGCCTTTCCTTCCACCAGGAAAGCGACGAGGACGATTGCAATTCATTAGCCTGCCTGGCAGACAAATTTTCTTTGGAAATCAAGATTTGGCTGGGAATGCAAAGTACAAAGTAAAATTTCATACGACCTACATACTTATGTGAAATGTGATACCTTATTAGCTCCAGTGACTGCATATCCCTATAGATATAGTCGACTGTGGGGATTATCCCTATAGGGGCACCCCGTACACCCCGACATAATGACAATAGGGGAATAAGATACATTATGAAATCTACAGACGGATTGGAATAAATCAGATTTCATGTCTTTTCATTGGCATAGTTAGAATCCCGGGATTTGGATACATCTGTAAAATGTAATGGAAGAAACGTGCAAGAAGAAATTTTCTTTGTGTGCCAGATTTGAATGGGAAATGAATTATGTGGACGTGCAAGTAGTAGGTAGGTGGGTGGGTAGGAAGCTCAGGCGGTGGAATCCGTAACTCAATATCTTGTCAGAGAGTTGATGTTATGCACTCCAGTTATGTATATTGACTTGGCTTGGGATGGGCTCCTTTTGCGTCCTTTTCGTCTTTCCTTTCCGTTTTCGTTTTGTAGTGTGTCTTTCAGTTCCAGGACGGCAGTCTTATTTGTTCGATTCAAGTCCATGAAAAGGAATCACCGTCAAGAATTTCAGTCTCAATGTGAAGACAGGGATTTTTCTTTTTATATCTCTGTCTTCTACCTTAAAGCTGCTTATGTGCAAAAAAAAATATTTCTTTGTAGTTACCTACCTACTTTACGCCTCTTTATACGTGTATAACTATGTATAGTAGTATTCCTTGAATCAAATTTTGTTTATATGTCTATTATTATTGTTGTTGTGGGTGGACGTACAAAAGGTAAGCTTTTTGGCAGCATACATACATAAACTCTGTATATTTATTGGAAAAATATCTTTCTTAGCTCATTTCATCCATCAGAGGAAATTTAAATTCTAAATGTAAATGGAGAATTTAAATTCCGGCACAGCAGTTAAGCCACCCAGCCAGTCAGTGGATGGGTCCGTTTGTGTAGGAAGGAGTTGCAGATAGCATTGTATTGTTATGCATTGTATATTGCATTGTATTTTTTTATTTTGTAGGAGGGCCATTCTCACTCACAACTCAGGACGGGAGGTAGGTGGGTATGTGTATATAGGCGCCCATAGCTTATGGTGGAACATAATCGTATAAATAATATCTTTGCCGGAATTGATTTTGAAATTGAATATGAATTTGTGACACTATTCTATTTTAATGCTACTTGGATAAGGACTCTGATAGACTCCCTTCCATATGCCGAGATGCCCCAGCACCCATATATATCTACCCTGGGTGGCAGTAAATATGAATGATCTGTGGAGGAAAAAATTTGAAATAAGAAAAGCCAAGCTCTCTCTCTCTCTCTCTCTCTCGATTTATGTTCCTCGGAACAACGCCACGGTAACTCCCACACACACACCACACACACCAAAAGAATCTAATAGTAAAATGAATTGACAAAATTTATTTCTAGCTTTAGATTATTTCCCGATAGTCGCCATTTTTCATGGGAAGTAGAATGGAATACAATGCCATTATCACCCATAACAATATATTTTATGGCATTTTCACTATAAAATAAAAACACTAAAGACCAAACAGAGAGAAAGAGACAGAGAGTCAAGTCAGACTGGAAAGGCTGAGGATGAGATGGGACTCAATTTTTACGCCAGGAAAGTTCCAACTTTCCAACCCACGAGAAATGCATCAGGAAAAGATAAAAGGAGCAGAAGTCCGTACAAAGTTTGCTTTTTCCTCATTGCTGCACCACACACACCAGCCACCCAACATTACATTAGGGTGCAGTACACACATATAACAAGTCACAAACATACGCAACATGTCTCAACTCAAAGTATGTAGGCAGGTGACTGCCTTTACGGGCGTATCGTGGCTGAAGAAGCATTCTGTGGCGGAAGTCCGGAGTCCCCTTAATGTCATTTTGACGTAAGGGCGAACGACTAAACTTTTATCTGTGTTTATGAAAAGTGTAAATACTACTTAAACTCTTTTTCAAAATAGTAAAACTGCTATTTATCCTTTTGTAAAGAAGCACAACTGGTATTTACGCATTTCAAAAACAGTTAAAATGCTATTTATCCTTTTGTAAAGAAGCACAACTGGTATTTACGCATTTCAAAAACAGTTAAAATGCTATTTATCCTTTTGTAAAGAAGCACAACTGGTATTTACGCATTTCAAAAACAGTTAAAGTGCTATTTACACTTTTGTAAAGAAGCAAAACTGGTATTTACGCATTTCAAAAACAGTTAAATTGCTATTTACACTTTATTACAGTAATAAAACTACAATTTTACACTTTTCCAAAAATAGGAGAGGTACAATTTTCTGTTTTCAAAAAATAGTATTTATACTTTTTTAAATGCGCAAAACAGCTTTTTACCCTTCGTATAAACACAAATGTTAATTATTGACTGGACTTCCGTCACAATGCTTTTAATTAACATGCAAGCCCATAATGCTTCTTCATCCACGATATAATTCAAAAATACGTATTTTTCTAGACTTTCCTACTTTTGAAACTTCTTTCGTCCTCGCACACATGAAGCATGGAAGATCAGACTTTTGTCGGATATCCCATCAGAGGCATAACAATATCATATCATCCCCACACACACACACACACACACACACACACACAGACACACACGCGAGGAGAGAGCCACTCTCCAGTTGGGTCGTATTTGGCGGAGAGTGGAGCCGTAGATAAGGAGGGAGACGGCGAGGATTGGGAGCAATAGCAATAAAGTGCCCTGTGCATTTTGCCGGCTGAAGTTTGGATGAGATGTAGAGTCCTCATGGAAGAACAAATGGTGGAAATTATAACCGGATATGAATAATATATGAAGATTGAACGTGTGGGGTAATGGACTAGGCACCTTATGTGTCTCGATCTTTCTCCTTTTATAGCGCACAAAAAATGCACCTGTGTTCCTTGTCTCTCTCTCTCTCTCTCTCTCTCGCACTCTCCTTCAGCCATACTTTCATCTGAAAACCCTTCATCATACAGATCAGTTTTCCCCGTTGGTTGGTTGGCTGGCTGGCTGGCTGGCTGGTCACAGATCAGATGAGAGGATGAAGTGCGACACTTTTTCATTGTGAATAACCTCAGCCATCCTAACGGGTAAGTGCATGTATCTTGGAGGGATCTCTCCTTTGTTTTTATTACATATATCACTACACATCACATTGGCTCTTCTCTGGAGTTTGAGCTATGAGCGGAGTCCCAATGACAATGCCAGCAGTTCCAGGAGCATAGATATACACGTGTATCTCTCAAGCCAAGTTCCTTCCTTATTTGACTGCGTACACAGAATTCTGTCTGTAGTGCTGGCAGTAAGTTGGGAAAAGTTTTCGAGAGTCCGTCCGTCGGTCCGTCCGTCCGTCCGTCCGTGTAGGTGATCGTCTAGTGGTTGGCTGTGGTGCGGATAGAAAAGGAAGAATTGCTGACGATGGAGCGGAGGCAAATAAAGATAGGAGAGCTACTTGTGGTGATCTATCTCGTGACGAGAGAATTCTTTAACCACTTTTGAAACGGTGGAAGTACCTCCGTCGACTTCATCCATTTGATCCTACCAAAGGAATAAATCACCGTCACCATACTCTATTTTGACATTCCACTGTCACTCTCAATATCTCCTCCATCTCTATCACTCACTCTGTCAAGATGCTCGCTCAAAGACTCAAGAGAAATATATACAGTCTGTCCCACTTCATCCCTCTCGCTTTTTTCCTCATCAGCTCCCCAAATACTATTCTATTCTATTATTACGCAACTATTACCTCTTTTGTGAGTCTCACACACACACAGACACACAGACACAGCCGTCCATCCGTATAGTAGTACTAGTGGGTACTTCCAGTCTCAACTTGTCTCCTCTGTAATTGTCTGCTGCCTATTGGGATGCTTCTGGGACATCTCTGTCTCCCTTTAGAAATCTGCATCTACAGATACTATGTGTTGTAAACATGTAAAATTGTTCATCCTGCATTCCCTCTGTCTCTCTCTCTCTCTCTCTCAATCTATAAAACACGATTTGGTTTTGCTCTCCAAACTATTCAATTCCCTCCCAGCCCGTCCCGGCAAAATTCTCTCTCGTCCAATTGAAAGGGAGGAAGGCACCCAGTACTGATAGACATATAGAAGACAGATCTCATAGATGTAACAAATTCAGCTTCAGCAGAATTCCATAGATAAGTACTAGTAGTAAGTGGCTCAATAGCATCCCAACTACAATGAGTGTATCTTTGGAGCGTTTGATTGCTTAAAAGGAGACTGGAGTATCCATATGTAGGCACATACATAGGTAGTAGCTACGTATAATTTCTATGCTACTATGAGGCTGCCATGATGTTTTTAATGAGATTATCCATGTTTAAAGAAAGATGCTCCACGTATGTATATAGCATGTATCCTGAATGGATGGAGACTGATTATCTATTTACAGAGAATATATATTTCCAATAGATTCCATCTGACATCACATGACAAATTGTTCCTAAATGAATGTAATTCTCCCTAAATTTCTCGCTCGTAATCATTATGGTTGAGTAGAATTCCGGACACAATGAATTCTTGTCCTCTGGTTCCTTCCTGAAATCAATCAAACTCTCTCTCTCTCTCTCTCGCAAACCTCCCAACAGTCCCAACCCATCCCCATCCACAAGTCCGCCTGACATGCCGGAATTTCTATCTTTGATTTCAAATATTAACTACATCATATATTCATTCTCTCGATTAAACCATCTTTATTCATGAGTTTAACTTTTTACGGGGACCATTGTGTACCAGTCTTTCAGCCCATTGCATTGTAGACGGTAAATATTTTGGTATAGCAACCATGTTACCATAGTTATACGGTGGTTGCGGTTGACTTCTTAATGTAATTATTGATTATTTATTGTAAGGCCAGTTCATTCATTGGATCAATGGATGAGCTTCTGTGAGGCTCAGTATATAAAAACATGTATTTTATACAAATATTTTAATAATTTTTTCAATTATTTCCCCATAGCTCCAGTCATAGACTCCATCCATGGAAACTATTTTCACTCAAAGGGCAAATTAGTAAGTTTGGAATGGATACATCCACGGAATTGAATGTAGATGAGCTGCAACTTGAACAAAAGCTATTTACAGTGAGCATTGCATGGAACATAAAGAACTGTGTAATTGATGAACTCATTAGGGTGAGAAGTGAGAACAGGAAAGCAAGACTGTGGGGACGTGGGGAGAGAGTTCGCAGTATGTATGCTATACCGTAGATTGATATATGGTATAAGAATGAGGGTTGGTTGCAGATGCTATATGCTATATAGTAAGGGTCCTTTCAAGTATGGCATCATGAATAGAACTATTTTGAATTGTTCAAATACCATGTTTTGCATTGTTTCAAAGAGTATAAATCCATAATTGCCGTTTTTTGAAAATGGCAATGTGTGGCATGAAAACGCAGGAAAACGGCATGATGTGTTTTACACTTTCAAAACCGTAGCTTTCTTTACCGTCATCTTTTTGACTTTTTTAAATGCTATTTTCCATCCAAAATAGAATGACGTCATATTTGGAAGGCTCCCCAGCACATTGCAGTGTCACAAAACAAGGAAGTTTCCCCTACATTTATCAAAGTTTATTTCTTTTTAAGGATGTTGAGAGGAGCTCTGAACCGTGGAAGGTGTGAAGAAAAATTATCTGGAGCTTTCCGCGCCAGCAAAACTATATACAAATGTATGTATGTATGTATGTATGTACACTATGTATCTATAGTAGCTTTGGCACTGTGTGTATACGTATATCAGTAGACGCTAAACTGGAAATTAATTAGCAAATTAATCCTTAACTAAAGGGACCACAAAAAGATTGAGAGCTGAAGCATTATACGCATATCAGTTGCGTTTCAACGTTTAAACTTGACCTAATTTTTAGAGCAAAGAAAGCATGAATTTCGAAAGAATTTACCTACGGTACAATAATTTCTATGGAATATTTAAATGAGAAATTAAAAAAAAACGTGAATGCAGGTAGGAAAGGCACACAGTTACGTATCTGCATGGACGGTTGTTTACCATGTCTGTGAAGAGAACTGCAGTCCGCTGGGTGCTGGGTGTTTACTTAATTCCCTGTTACAGTTGCCTCAACTGAGCCTTGTTTTTTGTAATATCTCAAATATTTCTGTTCATTTTTTGTGTGTGCATTTCTTCGCTAACACGCACGTTTGCCGTTTGGTCAGAGTTAAAAGTTGAGAAAGAAATATCAGTAAACAAGTACCTATATAATTTCAGCGTTTCTAACAGAGTAATAGATCACAGATTGGAAATAAAAATGTGTAGCTAAAAACCCAAAGGAAAAGTTTGACTGCCACACACTCAATGAAGATGATAGGATTTTTGAGGAAAAGGAACAGGGATCTGTTCAGGGCTTAGGAAAGAAGGAGGGATATTATTTCTTTTTGAAGTTTTAATTCCATCGAGAGAGGATTTTAAAATTCCTAGCTAATAATGGAGTGACTCGGAGTAAAAAGTTGAAATGATGTACCTTAAGACGTACAACGTCTCCAACCCACCAATTTCCCTCAAGAATCCCCAGCGCAAAGAACGAGAGTGGGTTTCCAAATTTAGAATTCCAAACCTAGAAAAATAATTATTGCTTACCGAAAAGGAAAACAAAAGTCCCAAATTGAAAATTACATTCAGTTGGAAATAAATCCCTTGTTTTCACACCACTAATTTCATACATCACAGGAACACACGAACGCTTGCCCGAGTTCAATATGATTATAATCTGTAAATGTGGTTACGGATACATGTAATCTTACCTGAAGGAATGATTGCTCAATCGCATACATACTTATCTTCTCTCTCTTCATGTCATTCTGTTAACATCAGGCTCCACTGGTAATTCATTCATGCCTTTAGTTTTGGGCTGTCAACTGACCTTGCGATGGGGCTGAAGAATTACAAATTAAAACTGGTAAATAGATTTTTTTTGATCTTCACAATTTATTTTAAAATTTTGGAAAATAAAAATCCAGATTCCGTCTCGAATTATTGAACTTGAGATTTATTTGAATGGCTTCCAAGACATTTTCCAATATAATTTCTAATCGTAGAAAAAATTTATAAATGCGCTTTAATAGCCCATATTTCTTGATCTTGCTATATAGAAGAACATTTCTATCGCCTGAGAGCTCATGAAATACAATCCCATTACAGTGTGGAGCATCCAGAGGAAATTTTTTGAAAACCGACGAGGACGCTTTCTGCTCCACGCTCTAAAGACTGAAATGAACGGTTTAATGACCCAGCTGATGACAAACGGAGCAAGGGAAAAAACAAGCTGGAAATCAGCCGTGGAAAAGGTGAGTGGAGATAAAATTGAAAAGTAAATTAAAGCAGATTGCTCGTGCATTTTTGACTTCATGGACAATTGGTAGCCGGGAGGGAAGTCAATATTCTTTTTACATCCGATACTAATACATTATGTGTGCATAGCTAGACACAGTAACACGTACTGTATGCTTCCCCCATGTAGGGACCTTTCAAATATAAAATCACATTTTAAAAATAGATAAATGCAATATGTTATGCATACTTTTTAAATGTAAATTTTATGTTTGGCATCTTTTTAAAACTCAGATTCTGCTTTGCGTCTTTTGGAGGCGTAAATATGTTTTGCTTTTTTTAACGAAATATTTATTTTGCATATTTTTGAAACAAAAATTATAGTGTTTACATGTTTTTAAAATTTTGTTTTTTGTGTTTTGATTTTCTTGAAAATTGAGCTTATCACACTTTTCTAGTTTTTCAGACGTTGAATCGAATTCGAATATTTTAAAAGCCTAGCCTAAAAAATATGGCGTTATATTTGCACAGCCCCAAAATAACCTGCACAGATACACTTAAAGCTCCAACCAACATCTTTAGCATTATGTCGTGAAAAAGATCGTATATATTTCATTATTTGAATCCTGCATAAATAAATATAGGAAGCCAGTCCTCGTTCTCGTTCTCCATGCACGTAAAAGTAATTGTTAAACAAATCAAATCAATGGTATATATTTTTAGACTCCTCATTCTGTTGAAAGAGTTAAAGTTGAGTCCTAGGCGCACTATATAAGTACAGCAGTAAATCGAAAATTTTATTTGCACTTTTTCATCCCATACTTCCCGGAAGCATATCTACCAATGGAAATGCATACAGCGATGGGTATTATTTCTGCTTTATCTGGTAACTACTAAAGTACTAAGAGGGAAAATTTATACTGAAAGCAAAGGATCGTTTCTCTCCCCAGATTACTCTCGTTATTTCGTTGTCGCCGTCATTCTTTTTTGTGTCTAGATTTCCTTCTTTCTTTAGATTATTTCTTCTTGTTGTGGGTCCGGAGATGAAGTGATGGTGTATAATATTTTTTCGTCTTCTCCGTGTGTTCCATTCGCATCCATTGAACCCAAGATTTAAAAAATGGGAGGTAAATTAATTGATGAAAAAGGGTGCCGTAATGAATAAATCATCTTTAGTCGACGTCATCATACTTTTGTTCTCAATCTTTTGTTAGTTGTTTGGATTTGATTGTTATTGTCTTCCTTCAACAATGATGGTTTTTACTTTTATCCTCTACAGCCAAAGAACCAATTTTCTCTCTCTCTCTCTCACTATTTATTTTTCTACTCCATATTGTTGTAGGTAGTACAACATACATGCTCGATGCTCATACAAACGCCTACCTACACAATATAGCTGGGTAGTTCTATACAGCTACTAAAAGGTGTCGAACAACTACCAGGACGGTTCTCTTGAGGTACTGCATATATCGTCTGTGTAAATGCAATTTGTCCCAAGTCCAGTCTCAGCTTAATTGCAATATGTCCCAAGTCCTTATAAT
>JAQFZC010002743.1:0-21502 GCA_034695205.1 Dicyrtoma fusca
CTCAAACAATTTCCGGGGGTACGACTTGAATTTTTAATTAGTTTCCGGGGAAACTATTCGGAGAAATACGGTATGTGCTTATTGCCTCTATTCCCTGTCTACTATGTCTACAATTTTTACGTTGTATTCAACGATTATTGGTCGTTCCTGTTGTTGTTGTTGTTGTTACTCTTTGCCTTTACTGGTTTTTGTTCTTGTTGTTGTTGGTGCTGCCCATGTTGCCGCTGTTGTTGTTGCTGGATGAGAGAGAGAGAGAGAGAAAGAGAGTGTAGTTGTTTTTCTAACCCTGTACGCACATTTCTCTCGCCTACATGGATTCAGAAGAGCGAGCTGAGTTTCCCAGAGTCCAATGATTGTGACTACTTGTGTGGAACGTGTGTGTGGTGAGTAGGGAAGGGAGCCGAGTTAAAGTTAGACTGGGACCGGGACCGGAGGCAGACAGTATGCCATGGGATGGGATGGCGTGGGATGGCATGTATATCTCCTTTGCGTTCCAGACACAAATTCAGAGAGAAATGACTATGGAGCGGATATGTGTTTCATAGAATTCACCATCTTTGCAAATGAAATCCAGAAATACGTGACTGTTGTTAGTCAGTGCAGTGGGCCGTGGTGATAGCGACGAGTGTGTATCATCTGTATGGCTGCGCTCGTGTAGGTATGTGTACATTGTATATATACACACTTAAGATGAAACTCGAAATTTTGGTCCCATTCAAAGCTCATATTTAATTGCAATCATTTAAAGCTGACAGCCAAGGAAATATTTATGTTGCCCAGTGTGGCTTGCTTCTCTTTCTGTTACGTTGTAACAGGTTCATTCCCATGCATATACACATGCCTATAGATACGGATGTGCATGGAGATGCAGCAGTGCACGTAGCGTGTACAGTAATGGCTTAAGATCAGTTTGTCGGTTGTCATATGGATACGCGGATTGGGGAGATGAGTGGGTAAAATGGTGTAAACACTATTAAATTCCTTCTAACAGAGCATGAGAGCAATGCATAGTTAGGGAGGTTCATGTCTACATAAATAACTTACTGATTACGAGATGTGTACAATATTATTTGCTAAGTTTTGCCCAGAGAAACAGCACCAATAGCAGTATTTTCGGTTGACTAAGCATTTTCTACATGACGTGCTTCTCGTTCGCGCTCTAGTCCGTATGCTTCTAGTGCCTAGTATGTATGTATATAGTCGCATATTGATAACTTTTTGTATGTTTTTCCGCGTGATGTTGTGGAAGTGGAACTGAAAATAAATGTATTAATTCGGACGTGTTAAATTTACTTTGTGCTTTCCAGTGCAATGCGGATCATATTGCAGAAGTTGCCGCGAAGTTGGATGGTGGACGAGAAGAAAGATGATGGTTACACTGCTCTGCACTTAAGCTCGTTAAACAATCATGTTGAGGTAAGTGGATGGACAGAATGGATGGAGGAACGTCGAGGAGAGTCACAAAGATATAGTTCTTGAGTCTTGGCAAACTATTATTACCTTTATCTTGGAAATGTATTCGTCCCGTTCAGACTCCCACACGCTCCTGGCAAGGACTCTCGTCAAGATGAGAAAGAGAGAGAAAGAGAGAGCGAGTTTACTCCAATTATTGAAAGACACACTCGCTCACTCACAGTCCCTCCCTCCCTCCCTCTCCCTCTTCATTTCTCCTATTTTATAACATTTTATTACGCACTTACAATGCATCTCTCTGGGTAAACAGTCGTAGATAGGATTTTGTTGAGGATGAGTGAAAGTAAAAAGTTTGATTTACTCAAATGTAAAATAAAAATTTCAGTCTTGTCGGACTTTTCGTCGTCTTACGTTTTCATTCTCCTTCCAGTCGATGCAATGAAGATACGGGATTTCCATTTCATAAGAAGTAGCTGGGTACGTTGCTAGTTGGGTACTTACATATGGATGGATGGGAAAAAAGTTTGAACAACGTTTTTTTTTGCCTTGGTAGCTTTCATAAAATGTTCTTTCATAAGTTTCATCCAAACGTATAAGGAAAGGTTGATGTTGATGACGGCAGCAGCAGCAAGGAGGAGGAGCGGTGGCAGCCGATGCCTCTACTACTGCTGCTGCTACTTCTTCTTCTTCTTCTTCTTCTACTGTAGAGTTTACACTACCGTTCCGACGACAAAGTCTTTATGAAAGTCCACTAAGGTAGTGGTGGTGATGGTCGTAAAATGTCCTTTATTTGCATTCCTCTGAGATGGAAATGGAAATTTTGTTGATGATGCGATTTTGTCGGTCCGTAGTCTGAGTCTTTCCCTCGCTCGCTTTCCTTATACTATGGGGAAGGGATGGATGGAAAGTGAAAGTTTACCGAGTTGCAACTCCTTTTCCTTAGAAAGGATACACAGATTCATTTAAGGACATTTTACTGTTAGTCGGGATTGTATGTGTAGGTGCAATTACGTGGACCACGAGACGACGACTGCTACATGCTGTACACTGTATCGTGTATTTGCGAAGCACTGAAGGTTTGGTAGGGTGTGTGTAGCTAAGCTTGGCAAGGGTTGCCTTGCCATCCTAGCATCGCTGTAGATTGAAATTTTGCTGAAGAAATGTGTGTAGAAGCGGATTTAATATCGATGAGTAGGGCTTTTTAGGTTTTTCCTATAGTTTTTGATAATCAGAGAGACTCGCTATGTAGATGAAAGGGAAAGTAGCTGGAAGGAAGGAAGGTAGAAGTAAAATAGGTTGAATGAAACCATAAGTTTCAAGTCAGAATGTTTGCTGGTTTCCCTTCCAGTCTGACTCCCCATATTAGAGTTTCAATAATGTTCACGTTCATGCTCTACGAATTTGTAATGGGCACCCCGTGTGTAGAATTCATAGCCGAGAGAGAGAGAAAGACAGGGAGTGAAAGTGGGAGCTTGACTGTAACGTAAGGTTGGCGTAATGCTAGGTAGAGCAGAATAGAGCATATTGGAGACAGAGAGTAAAGTGGAAGAAGGAAGAGTGAAAGTGAAGGAAGAAAGATAGGAAAGAAGATTTGGTTTTAGAAGAGATATTTGGTAATTTAGTCGATTCACTGGGTGAATTGTCTTGGTCGTGAATCAGGACAAACGAAATAAATTATTAGACTTCCTTGAGGCAGATGCTACCTTGTGCAGAGAGACATGAGTTTGAATGTGTGTCTGTCGCTCTCTCTCTCTCTCTCTCTCTCTCTCTCTCTCTCTCTCTCTAGCCATGTATGTAATAAGTATTCGTGGGGTATTCATTTTATTATTGCACACTGCATTATTGAAGAGGCATGGATGAATTCAGATCCACATCTAGACTTCCGACCGATCTGTTTAGTATATTTCACTTTTCCATGCACACTCTCGCCCATCACTGAGCAAATGGGCGGTTTTTTGTGAAGGCGTCAGCCACGTCGGTCGGGTTGAAGGAGAGACAGAGACCCGTGCCAAGCACTTGTAGTTAGTCCGTCCTCTGCCTACAAGGAGACTTAAGTTCCAATAGATACACTTCGCTCCCCATGTACACTCGCTCGGCTGTGCTTTGCTCAGGTCGCTGCTGCCTCCACTAATGTACAGGAAGAGCGGGCGAGTGTATGTAGGTATGTACAGGATGTTGTTATTATACGCGTACGTAAACTCGCCTTCCATCGCCTTCCCTTGTCTTCCCTATCTCTATGTTCATTTGTACATCCCAATGTAGATGTAGTGGTAAAATTGAAAGCTTTGCTTTCACGAACAAATCTGCTTTTGTAAGTAAATCGGATCTAGAATACACCTACACGTTTGCTTTTACTTCCATGCATCTCTCCGGCTTACTGAATCCCTCGCGCTTCCATATTCGCATCATTTTACTCAGCTGCACCTGCTGGTGCTCACCACCTGCATACAGATAAACTAGACAGACAGCATTTCTCTTTTTTTCTTTCCCAACTACGTACATACGGGCTACGGGAATTCATCTACTTCACCCTAGGCTATGCTTTAGCCCACTTGTTCCCAAAGAATCCTCAGTCTTTCCGTCGAGAGACACTTTTCAATGGGAAATCATGCTTCCTTTCTCCCACTTTTACTTTCCTCCCCTTTTTTCCCTCACTCTTTCTCTCCTCTCCTTCACTCTACTTCCCTTTTGTTTACATAACGGCTCACTAACGAACATGATCGATATGGCCACTATCGCAAGGTCGTAGGTGTGTTTGACGGACCTTTACGTCATAATTATAGCTTGTCAGTGACTTTCCCTCGTAGCTCATGAATACATGGGTAGGACTTGATTTTTGGATCAGAAGAGTGCGACTTGAAGCAATTTATGGTTAAGTCATGAGGCGTACAAAACAACATTTCACAATATCTCAGCCGCCAATCCACGGGGGTTACTCCACTTTAGAGTCTTATAAAGCCCACAGTAGTGTGTAGATTGTCCATGGCTTTTATGGGGCAGGGACAACAGGCCTACAGTCATACGTACACGGTACATAGAGCTCCAGTTAATGTAAAATGTAAAGCATGCGTATCTAGGTGTAGCTTAAGCCCTGAGGCCATTCGATCCTCCCTGTAATAATTTCCTCCATCCGCCCCTGCCGCTCTGTCTGTCCTTTGTACTGGGTACTCATGTTTGACTCAAGTCGACTCTGACTTCATGTAAAATTGAGAAAACAAGAATAAAAATGAGAGGATAAAATGGAATATAGAGGAAGGAGGGAAGGTGATATTATGTGTTGTTGATAAAATAAATAGGGATGGAGAGGGAAAGTGCATTGCAATAAAGTATGTTGAAATAAATGTGAACACCTTGACGTGAAGAAGAGAGAAGTTTAGGAAAGGCTTTTAAAGTTAAGGTGATGACGTTCACACAGGGATACACTTTTCCCAAGTACGTAGCCAAAATGTAAGAGTATATTTACAAGCTAGCTCCGTTGACGGCGAAGGATTGGGAGTCTCATCTTGTTCCGGGTACAGCTTATACCATATGTGGTAGTAGTCGGGAGTCTTCTTAGATAGCTCCGTATGCATAACATAGCGAGGCTGTAGCTTAGCCGAGGAACGTGCGTGTGTGTGTCTACATTGTGAACATTTGTGTGTGAACCGACGTTAGATTCAACTCCTATAGATATCCATCCATCTATGATTGTGCTTTATGGTATGTACGTTTGTGTGTTTTACCGTGATAGCTTGTAGTTTTTTTTTCTGTTATTTTTTTTTGTGTTCAATGTGTGTTTGGTGAAGAAGGAGTTGGGATTGGGAAAGTAAAGTGTACATTTCAACTTTATAGAATATCTCTCAATTTCAAAAATGGAACTCGCTCGCTCTTGTCCTGTCACACGGTGCTGTCTCTGTGTCTGTTGTATATTATGAGCTGTGAGATTTCTAGTGTACGAGATGTATGTATGAAGGAGAATTTATGGGACGCTCGTCGTTTCCACTCTCGACACCTTTTGTTTCCGTCTTTTCTATTCTCTCCGTTCAATTCCGCATCTATGCTTCCCATGTACATATTACTTGTTTTATCCAATCCGACAGTAGTAGTAGTAGCGAGTGTGCCGCTCCGTTCAGTGTGTTGTTGAGGGAAAAGTGAAATTGCTCACTGCCTAGCCTTCCGAGCTACAGTAGAAATTTAATATACACGCCAGAGCCGGAGAGATTGTGTGTGTGTGTGGGTGTTTGTATGTAGGCTGACGGGGGTAGGGTCTTGATATAATTATAATATATAGGTAAGTAGAAAGAAGTGAGAAATAAGAGACGAGGATCCACCGCCGCCGCATCACCACCACACGGAACGAACCAGTAGGTAATGACGAGCGGCTGAAAGTGACAGTAGTTATTGTTGTAAGACAAATGGAAATGGTGTGTGATATGTAGAGATATTTAATGAAATATCAAATGATGGATACCGATATGACCTTTTGTTAGAATATTACAACTATGATGATCATTGTAAATTTATCATGCTGAAAAGTGTTGCCTTTTCTCCGCCGTACTGTCGACTATGTACACAGATCCTGGCGTCTACTCACGTGCCTCCATGGTATTACCACTGTTCGTGGTTTTTGGTGACTTGGCTTCTCTTTTCAGTCTGCTTCCCTGTCTGTCTGCCTTTCCTGTGTTGGGCTGGGCTGGGCGGCCGGAGACTGGAGGAAACGACTAGGCCTTATACTCCTTCTCACGACTTTAGTATCCTCACTAGTTTGATTAGTAGATGAATTTCGTCTGCCTATCCAGCTAGACAATGTGTTGAGTATCTACTTGGGTGCGTATGTACATAGGTATAAGGTATATATTATATAGGGTGCTTGGGCTCGGTGTAATTTGACGTACACAAGGCCATATCTTCCTTATGACCTGCTCTTTCTTCCTCCTTGTGACTTTGACTTTTGAATACTGTCTAATTAACATTTCACTTGGATTTAATGGACGGTTATGATACTAATAATAATATCATCATGCAATACTCTGTAGGAGCACAATGCGTATTGTGTTGGAGAAAGGAAAGGGAGTTGGGATGTTTGGTTGGTTTGGGTGGCGGACTACTGGCTTCTTTTTTTTGGGTTTGCTAACTTTTCCTGTGCCGGGCTCGTCTTTTAGTCTTGACTTGATGGCTTTAGTTTGTATGCATTACGTGTGTGCGGATTGTTGTGGAGTTTGTGTGGAAAAATTGAAAGGATGCAAAAAGATGAGTCGGGCTTGTCACACTCTGAGTGGATATTTTCCTATTTATCTAACACTTGCTAAGAACTTATGTTGTTCATGCAAACTTACGTCAGGTTGTTTTCTTTAATGGTCTCATCCTCTGACACTCTGCTTTTCATTTTCTGGTCAAACAATTTTACTTGTCTACAAATAAATATCTCTCAAGTAGGTAGTTTCATCCTCTGCCTCCAGGACGGGGGTAGATGCAGTATTTCCAGGCTGTACAGTATGTATGTAGCTCCCTGTAGACGCCAAAAAAAATCATTGGGTGTAGACGAGTAAATGGTTGGATATGGTATGAACTGTTTGAAATGTGAGAATCATGACTGTCTATTTGTGTAGTTGAGAAGAGGAGGCGAGGAATCAGAGGAAGCGCAAAGATGGGTGTAGAGCACGTCAGCCTCTGCTCCCGTTGAATGGCATTGGCTTTCCATGGCATGGGTAGTGTGTGTAGTATGTGTTGTTTGATGGCAGCAGTTGAAGTTGAGATGGTGAACTTATTTTGGAACGCGAAAGGAAGAGCCAACAACGGTTTTTTACTATCCAATCAAGTGGAATACTAAGTCTTAAATGGGTGTTTTTCAGTTTTTTCAAAAGTAATGGCAAAAAATGAAGAGAGAGAGAAAAAGAGAGAGAGAGATCTGACAAGAGAAATACTTGGCATATTCCGTCTCGTGAAATATAGCTCCTTTCCCATCAACTCTTTTTGCTATTATTAAGTATATTTCCAACCACCAGTCCTGAAGTATCTGACGGTAAACAAGGATAAGTGCATGGGAAGCTATAGTGTGTATATATATATATATATATAAATAAATGGGATAAACCAAACCACCATAGTGTAAAACCCTACTTGTGACACGCGTACATATTACCTAGCTATCCATTCCTTATACGTAAACCTACCTACCTACCTACCTTGTCTCGTCCCATATTGCTCCTGGACTTTATAGTGGAGCGGAAAGATATGACAAAAGAAATTTAAAGAGAAGACCTTGGTGTGTACATGTGCGTGTGTGGATATAGTATGTTTATAATGGGTCTGGATGCCACTGATGTGTTGTATATTGTTTTTTTAGGTGGCAGAGCTATTGGTCCGGGAGGGATCGGCCAGTTTGGACCTCCAGAATATCAATCTTCAGACCGCACTGCATTTAGCGGTGGAACGGCAACATTCGCAAATTGTGCGGGTACGTCACTAGCCAACATTTGTCATCATCAAGTTACTTGATTTGAAACCCTGTGGTTCCATGGAGACTCACACAAAATGCAATTATTGCTCTCACATCCCATTACCTTTGGATTATTATGATTACCATGTGGTGGTCACTGTCACTGTAACATTTGTCTTAGCATTCCAGGGCTTTTTCCAAGCACGAGTAGGAGCATTGTTGCTCTTTCCTCCGACCATTTATACCTATTACAGGGAAGCATAGCGAGGATAGGTGCCTGCATGTGGGCTTGTCAGGGCATGGTTGCCCTATCAGCGAAATGACTGCAGTCTACTCTATCTTTGTTATTCTTGCATTCTGAACCATAGACTCCGGTTCTATGTGGACTGAACGGGCTTTTCCTATGTGTGTTTGCTCTGTGGTTTTGACTCCTCATAAAGTAAAGTAAAAGCTTGAACCTCATTTTCCACAATGAAAATTTAGCCATTAAGTTATTTCGGCATGTCTGCCTCGCACACATGTAGCATATAGGGATTTGAGTGGAGGCATATGCATACGTAAGAGCTACATTGATGTGTGATATGTGAATTTCAGGAGCTACTTTAGGACTGTGGCAAAGAGAGGCTTGTAGACAAAGTTTGCATGGTGATTGGATTTTCATAATGACCTGGTGGTAGGCTGCATACGTGGAGTATGGTAGTAGGTTGATGGAACTCTATAAGAAGGAGTCATTTCCATATTTTGAAGGGTTTTGGAGAGGGAGGGAAATTGGGGGAGGGGAGACACTGGGCGGGTGGGAGAGAGTGTGTGAGTCTATTTTGCGTACAGAGATGGAAAGTGTGCATAGGATAGGGTGGGTAGATCGGGGAGGAAGCTATTAGAGATGATCTAACTTGGTAGTTAGATAGTTTTACTGGCTCGCTTCCTACTCCTCATTGGACGTGATGACAATGCGGCCTGGACTAACATTGGAATTGGAATTAATAATAATATTCTGGCTAAAGTTTCCCTTTTGCAAATGTTTGGTGTTGTTGGGAGAGACAGAAGTAAGTGAGAAAGGCGGAGGAGAGACGGAACTATTGGGTGATAGAATTGGAGGGAGTGCAAGATGTAAGTTGTTCGTATGACATGGCACGGCGGATGGTGTGTAAACTGGCTCTATGTACATAGTCTGTGTTCTCTGGCTCGGGGCCTGACTACTGAGCTCCTTTTCCACCTTCAGTTCAGCCGAGTACATCTTGAACAAGTACCTTACGAGCCCTACTACGGCCAGAGAGAGAGAGAGAGAGGTATCCTATATGGAAAGGAATGATTCTCAGAGCAGAGTTTTCGGTGGTTCTCGTAAAATTTTATGGCCCGTTGATTTCCTTGGGTACTAAAAATCTGTTGTTATATGTTTGTGAGTAAATGGGAAAATCTAAGCTATTTCCCGTGTTGTGGGAAAAGTTTTTGAATCACCTTCTGTATGAATCTATACGGTACAGATACACTGAGATCAAGTACTTACACACGCTGTTACTCCTACTACTTTTCCGCCACTACTCCCTTTCCCAGCCACGGGTCGAGTCCCAATAGCACAGACACTGTAGTACACCACCCACACCCTCTCAATTTCACTATAAAAACATTTTGAAAGATTTCGTCCTGGCGGGATGAGGGCTGTAGTGCCGTACTTGTCCAACTCTCGGCTCTCTTCAGCGGCTTACGAGGGAACCGCACGTCGGACTCAGAAGGGATCGCTAACATCATTCCCTCTTCGAAGTGTCCGACTTCTGTAACCTAGATTTGTGATAAAACGTCAAACGTCGTGGAATCTGCTTTGGTGGGGGGAAAATGTAAAAAATTTGAAGTGGCTCATGACAAGGTTTGCATGGGAAATCCCACGTGAATGATGAATGCCTTTTGGTGATCCCTTCCGAGTCGGAAGCGTGGTTCCCTCGTTAGATGCCGAAGAGTCCATGGATCCATGGATTGTGTACACCGTGCATTGATAGATACTTTATGGATATGTTGGCGGAGGGTTGGCTGTCCAGGAAGATTCCAGTTGGTTTCCACACTAAGGCCTTCCCCTAGGCCTTCGCTCTCCTGTCTTATGATGTTTGTTTGTTTGTCTCTTGATGTTTGTGTTGGCTGGAATTTTTGACTAAAATGCGAAATGTCATTTATTGCAGCTGCTGGTACGAGCTGGAGCGAATCTCAATTTGGCTGACAAGGATGGTGAGTCTCACACCATTATATTTATTACTGACAAGAAAACTAGAAAAGTTATTCATGAAAGCACCTCGTATTTCAGGCTCAAAAAGGCTTTTTCCCTGCCTTTTATTTTTTATTTTCATATCGTAACCAAAAATATTTCAATATTAGAAGATTGTCTCACTTCATATGCCGGATGGTGGGACCTACTATAAAATTGCATTTACCTAAAATGAAAGCTGTTCTATATTTATGTCTCTGTCACTAATGTAGTGGTAGTGGCTTGAGGGGAGTGCAGTGGAATTCTAATTTTATTCAAAGGATATGGCGTACTGAAGGATTTTATGTATTTATTTGGAATGTTGAATATTTTAGGGGATACACCTTTGCATGAGGCCTTGCGTCATCATACGCTCTCCCAACTCCGACAGCTACAGGATGTCCAGGACGTGGGGAAGGTAAGAAAGATACTCTACGGAAATAGTGAGAGAGAGAAAAAAAAACAAAACTGTGAAGGAGAGAGCAAAACTCAGGTATGAAAAGGGATTTTAGTGGAGCCAATGTCCGTGTGATTTTAATGGATTGGAAACAACGTTAGGAAATTTCACCTCGATGACTTTTCCGTGTCACTGAGTTGGCTCGCGTGTGTGGTCAAAGTGATTGAAGCTAATTTGGATTTTTTTCTCGCTCATTCTCCTTTCTCCCTCACTTGTACTTTATCCGTCTATACATGACGATTTTTTTTTGGATGGGAATTATTGCAGCTCCTCATGGGTCTAGGACCATTGGGTGCTGATAGGAAATCTTCGGCTTCGATTGCGTGTTTCCTGGCAGCTCATGGAGCCGACTTGACCATTCGGAATAAGAAAGCTCAAACACCCTTGGATTTATGTCCTGACCCGAATTTGTGTCGAACTCTTACGCAGTGTCGTAATGAACGAAGTGTCACGTAAGATTCTTTTCGATTTTTCCACCTAGTTTTTTTTACGCTTGGGCATTTTCTTCCTTCCCTCCTCTTCCTTTCTTTCACTTTCTCTCACCCCACTACTTTCTTTTTCTTTCTCTTCGTCTTCTGTTTCCCTTCCTTTCTTGTTCGTTTTCTTCCTTTCTCTCATACTTTCTCCTTCTTTCTTCCATACTTGACTTTTTATCTTTTACGGCTTGCCTTTTTCTCTCTCTCTTCTTCTTTTGAGTTACATTGATTTTGGTTTTTGTGTTTAAGCAGAAGAAAGAAATATTGGGTGGCGGTATGTAGTCAGTGAGGTATATAGGCTGCGTATATCATCATCCTCTGCCTTTGCCGCTATGCGTGCTCTATATACCTTTTGGAAATGAAATGGGAAGCTGAGAGCTGAGAATGTTTGCTGTAGGCTTGAGTAGCTTTTGTACTTTGATAGCTTTACGGATCTTAGTCGAGTTGAGTGTCTGCGCGAGAATGAGAATGGCTTATGTATGATCATAGCTTTATGACTCTCTACATGCATTAGTGATACATAGAATGCGTTAATAATGAAACTGACAGAGAGAAGAAGAAAAGAAGTCGGAAAGAAGTTAACAATTATTATTATATTAGGTATGTAGTGTCTCTGATGGAGAAAACCCCTCAGAAAAGTATTATGGGAGCCGGGAATCCAGGCAGACATATAAAAAGTGGTTCTCGAATGATCTAGTTTGTACTTTTGCACTACCAAGGGACGAAAAGGGAAATCAAAGTCTTTGTAGTCAAGCGGATACGCTCATACAAACTTTGTACATAGCACCATATACATATATGTATATCCCCTAGGCCCATAGCAAATTCACAAAATTGACTATATCACTCCTTTATCTTTCACCTACATAATGACGATCCATCTTTGTACTTTCACTTTTTGTATATCTGTCTTTCATGAATTTTTTTTATTCGTTTTGTCGGAGAGCTCTAAAAGTAAAGAGTTTCCTAACTGGTGGGACAACCAAAGTGTTTTGCTCTGTATTGCATGTCGACGACTGCATGGACTGCGCCTCAACTCTTGGAGGGATCTCTATACATGTAGTAGTTCCAAGAGTGTGTTTGTTCATCCTCAGTCCGCTTCTTTTTTCTTGGCTACCCCCTTTGTCTTTAGTTTAGTTTAGTTTTTTTTTCTCGGGGTATATATACATATATGTATATACATGGGGATAAAACTTTTTGCATTGAGTGGTACACAAATAGTACTAAATGGCCTGGGCTGGCTGGCTGGTGGCGAATTGGATGGTATGATATGGTGTGGTGTGTTCTGGTGTGATGTGGTACGGTGTTGGATGACGTCGAGAGAGAAAGGAAAAAGTTTAGGAAAGCAAACGAGCTTTGGGGAAAGTGGCTGGGGCAGAGGGGAAAGAAATACTCTACAGTTCATTGAGAAGTGTAAATAAATATTTGCGCTCTCATTTCATGGCGTTTTTTTTTGTTTCGGTGGACAGGAGTCAAATTGAAGGTGAGAGCAAGGCTCATAGTCCAACGCCCAGCTTAGATCCTCCAGAGTCAAGTGATGAGTGTGTCATTTGCTCAGACAATACGCGGGAGGTCGTCTTCAGTCCTTGTGGTCATGCCATTTGCTGTGAGCCCTGTGGGTCAAGAATGAAGAAATGTCTGCTCTGTCGCTCCGTCATTATGTCACGGACGAAAGTAAGTCTCTATCTTGTGTATCTAATCTGAATGTGTACATTGGTAACTCCCTCCGTACAACGTCTCCAACGAACCTCCCTTTCAACTTAATCACATTAGAAAGGGCTTCGGCTATGTTAAGCCCGTGTGGATTAGAATTAGAATGAGTCTCGTGTCCATAGACACTCCGTCTATGTACCTCCAGTCGTCCAACTTATCTAGGGCCGAGCTATGTACATGGAGAGTTTACCTTTACATTTCTAGAGGAAAATTATGCGGGACAGCCAGAAGTGAGCTTATGCATTTGTGGGTTTTACTGCAGGCATTTGAATATTTGAGCGGAATTCAAATTCCTAGATTGAGAGAGGCTATTGAGACATGCTGGAGGGGATATACTAATAGGATGGAGGATAGCTAAAGAACTTGTGGAGGCCTATGGAGGTGTGTGGACGGAATACCAAAATAAGAGAGTCCTGTGCTATTTGAAATCAGGAAATCAGTTGCGTTTGTCATTGTCATGTCAGCGAGATTTGATGTGGAGTGATAATAGGAATGGAGGAAAGCAATCAAGATTTTTTTTGTCGCTCCCGTTCCATATGAATGCTTAACAAGTGAGAGAGATCAGGTTTATGTGTGTGTGTGGGTTGAGAAATGTGTCATGAGAGACAAGCGAGGCTGGGACAGTATTGTCAACAGCTGGGGCGGATTTGGAGCGAGCCGAGCTCCGAACTGATGGGAGAAGAGGTTGGAAGTGAAGTAAGAAGTTGTTGAGGGAGTTAGGTGATACAAATGGTTTTGTTGTTTGATCGGAGCGGAGAGCGGGGGGAAAGTTATTTATTTGTCTCAACGATCATATTCATTTTTCAAAGGGAAAGTTCATATCTAATGATGATAAATGGGTTGTTTGTGATGGGTGGCTCGTTTCAGATTGAGGAGTGCTTAGTTTGCTCGGATCGGAGAGCATCGATCGTTTTCAAGCCGTGTGGTCACATCTGTGCATGTTCCACTTGTGCTGTCCTCATGAAGAAATGTGTAACGTGCCGTTCACAAATTGAGCGAATGAGCACCATTCTCATTTCTTGTGGCAACTTGGCTTCTCAAACTTCCCAGGCCAAGACAATGGGGACAGCGACAGGGATGGGAGGGAGTGGGACGATGACGGCTGGGACAGGAGCGGGAGTTGCTGTCGGTGGAACAAGTGGCGGTTCTTTCCTCAGCTGCACCAAGCCCACGTCCAACCTCGTCCTCCTCACACCCTCAGCCAATCTCGCCTTCACCGGAAGTAACACCAACTCCAACAACAACCACCATAATAATAACAACAATAACAATAATAACAATAATAATGCGGCCTCAGCCAATCAAAGTGGAGCGGGTCCAGGGGCTGGTGTCAATAATGCCTCATCCGTCATGGCTAATAACTCAAATACGACGAGCAATACGACTTCCTACAATCTATCACCGAGCATGGAAGCTAATCTTCTCAGTTCTCATGCCGTGGGAGGAATCTCACCTCCGATTGCCGTGTCCCCCGATAACATTGTTCATGCCAATAATGCTGCCCTCATAGCTGCCGGTCAAGGACAGCTCCTTAATAATGGCACCAAAGATTACACCGATATGGAGAAATTACAGCAGCAGCTTCAAGATATTAAAGAAGCGGTATAGGACTTTGAGTTTGATTTTTATCGATCGTGCCTGTTCTATATTAAGACCTTCTTCTTCTTTTTCCGCGTTCCTCGTATTTGATGCATTTAATTTATTGGTTTATTGGTTTCTTTATATGGATTCTAGACGATGTGCCCTGTTTGCTTGGATCGTTTGAAGAATCTCATTTTCCTTTGTGGGCACGGAACTTGTCAAAGTTGTGGGGACCGCATTGCCGAGTGCCCCATATGTCGAAAACCTGTGGAGAAACGAATTCTGCTTTATTGAAAAAGATTTCAATAGGCTCGCCGTAATTTAGTGTACATACATATTAATTTTCCAGTACATCGAATAATAAAACGATGTCTACGACGACGACGACGATGACGACAGAAGGAAAGCTATACGAAGAAGATAAACAAAGAATATCAGAACGTGATCTGTGGGATGAACTCAAATTTAACTTTTTTTTTCTACGATCGTACGCCATATAATTACGATTGAATTTAGTTGCACCCTTGTTTGTTTTTTTTTTGTTTTTATTTACAGAGCAATATTTGTTGCTTTAAAAAAAATAACACATTACGTGGATGTTACATACATTATTATGATTTATTTGAAATTCCGGACGCTTAACTAGTCTTATTATTTGTTAACTTATTGTAATCATTCTAAGTACATACGTGATTTGATGTTAGTATCATTATTTCTGCAGATTATGGTATCATTTTTATTTTGAATTCTATCCTGTATTTTGTTTGTGTAGGCCGGCACTAATCTTGAAACAAATTATCAAAATAGGTATGACATACTTACTTTTGTAGATATACAGGATTGTACAGAATAGCAACTAATCAAGTGAGCATACATATATAAGTAGGTACATTTCAATAATAATTATATATACACACCATATAATGACTTCTTGTAGAATGTTTTTATGAAATACAGTGGCAGCCTCAAAATATAAATCAATACATATATATATATATATACCTATACAAATATAAATCTAAATATCATCAATTAAAATTAATTAAAAATCTCCGTGTAAAAATTTGTTATTGTAGTTCAATTGCTCAATCAATAACAAAGCAATCCTACTCTTACCTTTTTTTTCTTTTACCCCTTATTTTGTTTGCTAATGAGTATTACGAGAGATAGAGAGAAGAGGGAACGAAAGCACTATGTACTATGTATGTAGGTACACACAGAGCAAAAGGTTTAGGCTATAGTTTATCGGTAAAATGAGCGGTTACCTTGTTTAGAGTTTTTTTTTGAGTTGAGTTGAGCTACTGATTATTAAAAGAAGATTAAGTTGGATCATGTAGCTGGAGTTGGTGTAGTTATTCTTCCCAGAGATTCTCCTTGTAGGTCCTTAGGTGTAGATAGATATGGGATATACTATCACGTGTATATGTATGTAGTGTATGAAGGCTGCAGAGTTGTAGTTGTTTTTGTATGCACCCTCCCATTATGAATTCATTCTTCTTCTTGTGAGCTAATGAATGTTTATACTCTTGTGCTTACGATGGTGGACTCCTTATGGTTTCCTTCTCCCCATCATCCCCCCATTTGTTTGTTCTACGATAAACGTAGCAGGGAAAATAATGCATGAATAAAAACTCCACATGAGTGTGTACGTACATATACCTACAATACAAGAGTGCCGTTCCTCCGCTGTCTTTAAAAGGAGAAGGAGAAGGCTGCTAATGCTTGCTAAGGGAATGAGGATAATATGTCTAATGTCTAGGACTGAATGTATAAATACCTACTAGACCTATGAGACTGCATTGCTGTATGTGTATATAGTAGAATAATTAAAATCTGTAAATGAGAATATTATACATACTATCTAACTACTATGATGAGGAAACAACTAAAAAGTAATCAAGCAAGAGTTTCCTTTTCATATATATATATAATTATACATATATACCTATGTCCTATGTTGTATTAACGGGATCCATCTGGACGGTCTTGTGTCTTGGGGCTTGAATGCTTGAATGCTTGAAGAAAAGGAGGATCGAAGGAGTGAAGAGTTTGCAAGCAAGAGTGTGAAGTTAACTACCAAACTACCAGCCCACTACTACTACTACTACTACACACACATCAGATCTTAATATCCACGAAATAACTTGAAACTTGTTTTCGATGAGTCAATTATGAGTGAGTCGCTCACGTATCATATAGTTTTGACGTTGTTAATTACTGAATTCATGGAAATTTGATTGATTGATATGTATATTAAAAAAAAATCCAACGTACTACCAGAAATGGCAGTGTAACAAAAGGGAGTGTCTAACTATGTGTAGTAAGTTTAATGTCATTAGAAGTCCGTATACCGCAATGAGTCTGACTTGGGAGCTGTACGTGCCATTTGTGCAGTTCGTAGTGTCATTGAGCATTTGGTAATGATGCAGACGGAGAATGGAGCATTGAGCATAACTATATGCACGTGGAAGCTGGGGAAGCATTGTTCAAGGTGCTCCATTTGATGATAGATAAGAATTTTAAATTGTCATTTTGAAAATCGGGACAATCGGGAGCGAGTTCAGAGACTAATGCCAAGGAAGGCAGCCGTGGCTGTAGTAGATTGGAGATGGCTGGGTTGGGTTTTTGGGTGGGTGGGTGGGTTAGTAGAGATAAAAAAATGTATTAGGATTTGCATATAGATACTTTGAAATGGTTCAAATCTCCATTCCTATGTCATTTCTTTCCTCGCCTTTGGCATCCCCTCCTGCCTCTACGTGAGTATACGTACATGGCCGTGTGTCGGTTACAAGCGGTGCGGTGCTCGGCATTGAGTCTCCTTCAAGGGTGTAAATTTAATTAACTGACTCATGTAAACGACTCGTGTTGATTTTCTTTGGAAGAATGAAATCTGTAGAAAATTCACATTTTCAGATCTCCATCCGCATCCGCTCCTCGGCAACTGTAGTTCACACACACACACACACACACACACACACACACACACACACACACACACACACACACACTGACACTGATGACTGCAGACGCGGAATCGACGTTGACTCAAGGCTTCAAGATCCATTGAACATTATATATGATTCGGATAAATGAGAAGGAAATATTGGCAAATGTGAATGTCTGGAATAGTTGAATGCGCTGATTTGGTTTACCTATTCAATGTGAGTGTGAATGTGAGGCTGAATGGAGGAAGGAAAATGGGATTTGGATGACACAGTGTGTGTGTCTCTCTGGGATGTTGTTGCTGGTTGGAGGGACGTGCGACAACAGAGCACAGACTTTCCCATTCCATCCCACGCCGTGGCTAATATTTATTGTGTTCAGGTGGAAAGCGTCTTGTGATTTCTTGGGAGAAAGTGACGGTAAGATGAGATGTTGAATATATTAGATGGTGAACTGTAATGGAAGGGATCTCTCTGTGGCCATTAGACGTGTACATCCATATTCGGAGAGCGTGGCGTACGGAGCCCATGAGCTGCAGACAAGGGCTGGGAAGACAAGGGAGAAGGGAGACAGTGTGTTGGGTGGTCGGAAGCGAGGATGTTGTGAAAGATAAAAAGTGTGTCATTCCAGGATATATCCTGAAGGCATGCGAGGAGAAGGAAGCGAGACTTGGGAGAAGACGGAGGCCGAGCGGAGGCACTTGCTGGGTCTGAATTTCTGGAAAGGAGCCGCTGCATCTGTGTGAAGGAGTTGAGCGAGACGCGAATTGGGGGAAGAGACGAGTAGAAGAAGATGATTACACTCAAGAAATACGACTTGGAATGAAAATGGTTGTCTGACTGTCTGTCTGTCAGTGTCAATCTATCTGTCGGCTGTATGACTGTCGCTCTTCTTCCACTACACACCGCGGCAATGGCAATCCATGGACGGAGCCGAGAGTTCTTGGCAAATTCATCCTCTCATGCCTTTCATGCCACGTATAAAAGGATCCTTAAGTAAACTCACTCCGTCTCTTTCTCTTCCCACTTTTCCTCCTCTCTCTCGCTCTCTCTCTCTCTCGGTGTGTTTTTCTATTATTTTGTTTTTCCTTTTCTTTTGCATGGCATGAACCATGAACCATGAAGGAAGCAGTCGTTCGCTCATTCATTCATTGGCTCGGGAGGACGGGGGACGAGGACTGACGAGGCCTTGAGGACGAGGACGTGAAGGCCCAAGTGTAACTCTTTTCACTTCGTCTCTGCCGTGTGTGTGTTTGGATAGAGACGTCCTGTGTGACCCCTTCCTCTCTCTCTCTCTCTCTCTCTCGTCATTCCTCTCACGATCCGAGTCAAAGTGAGTCAGTCAGACAGTGAGCTAACTTCCACCAGTCGGTGACTCGCACTGTGGTCTGAGTGGTAGTGCATGCTCTCATTCCTTTCTTATTCTCTCCATCCAGTTTCTATGGCGAACCATACCAAAGCTAAAGGCCAAAAAGGACTAAACCAAAAGGAAAATGCTGAAAGGAGTAAAAGAGCTCTGCGTGCTCATTTATGGAAGCTTTCAATTCCAATCCAACGCACGGGACGAAGCGAAGGGACGCGAGGACGGAGAATGCGAGAAGGGAGGCAAAAGGGAAAAAAAAGACAAGCAACTCAAACCGAGTCAGCTCAAGACTCGGCGTTCTATTTTCTATTTGTATTTTTTTTTCTCCATCCACAATCACTACCACCACGTAGACGCACACAGCTCAGACAGCAGCGTCGAGTTTCTGAGGAGCATTCACGAGTCCCACTCGTCAGTCTTGCATTCACACTGCCCTGTACAAATGGAAACGGTTCACGAAGAGAGAGAGAGAGGAAGATGTGTGATAGTAGCAGGGAAGGAGGAGGTTCTGTTCTGATGGTGAATGAGAGGATTCCATATATAAATATAAATGTCAACATAAATATATGAAGCACGGAGAGCACGGGTCCTGGATTGCATTGGCAGTTAGGAATTGATGGGCAGACACGTAAGTTCTCGGTGAAGGCAGAGAGAGAGAGAATGGTGGAGAATTGAAGACCGAGACAAACTCTCATTCGTGAGACAGGACAGGACATGCACTTATACACAGACACCTACACTCACTCACTCACATCACATCACATTCACTAAATATGAACGTGTGGAGAACCAAAGAGAGAGAGAGAGAGAGAGAGAGCAGCAGGGCAGGGAGAAAAGGAAGAAACTGAAAGGAACCAAGATGCGGACTAAAAATAAACAAATCCTTGTTTCTTCAAATAATTGACTGTTTTTTCTTCTTTTTATTATATTGATTTACGATTGTTTCTTGTGACAACTTTTTTTTCCAGCTGCTTCTCTTTCTTTCACTCTCACTCAACTCTTCATCTCCTCGCTCTGTCTTTTACTTACGTTAGTCCTTGCCTTGTAGATGTGCTTGGAGTCATCGCTTCCTTTGATTTGGCTAGTCTCGCCTCACCCTCCTCTCTCCACCTACAACTTACAATCTGAACCAATAATAACACATAGACAGTCTCGACCAGAGGAAACCAAACCAGGGAGATATCTCATTGTCACATATGTGAGGCTGTATGTAGTAAAAAAGAGAGAGAGCTGAATGATATAACCAAGAATTGGAGTCAAGGAAGAAAGGGAATGAGGAACTTTAGTCAAGTCACTCGAATTGGAATTGGAATCCGCATTTCGTCCACTCGCACCAGAGCTCTATCTCTCACTCCCTGAACTCAGGCACACGGAAAACAGGCTAAACTGTACACTTTAAACCCAAACCAACAGAGCACAATCCTCAGCCTCCCTCCCCATCTCATTTCTTCCTTTCTGAATGATGCTTTTCAAGGACGGGGACGACAGCTCAAAAATGAACCAAACTTCCAACTCCAGCTCCACCAAAATAAGAAACGAAAGGAACAGAACAGAGAACAACTGGAGCTCATCTGCTGTATTTCTGATGGGAAGAAAGTCTGTCCTGTCCTGGGCTCGGTCTCTTGTATACCTATATACCTACATTTTTTCTAGTCACTATACAAAGGCACTACAGAACGTGAGCGTATTTAAAATTCGCATGGACACTATACAGATATAGGTTTATTGCATTTTAGTTGAGTATATATAGCTCTGCATCGTGCTGCATGCATACAGAAGTCTTCATATCGTAAGTTAAGAGGCAAAATGGGCTACAGCCAAATAAAGCTAAAAGTAAAACGGTTCATTTCCATAAACTCTGAAAAACAAAGTGGGACATATCCATAATGTACCCCAATACCCTTAAAACTTGATCTTGAAGAATACTCAAATAATTTGAAACTACTAACGTCAAAGCCCATTTTGCCTCTTAACCCACGATATGTGACAAGGACAGGCATTCCACTACTTTCTCTATTCGATGTTCTATGTTCGTCAACTACCTCTCTTGTCATGTCGGGTCGTGTCTTCCCTGTTTCTGCCTTGCTTTGATGGTCCAATGTGTGTTCTTTTCACTTGAGCATTGTACTCTCGGATTTGTTTCTCAGTTTTCAAATTTTTGAGCTCTTGTGAATTGATATAAAGAAAGGGGGGAAAGGCGGGGAAAGCGACGCGAAGGAAAAGACGACGAGTTGAATGGTCGTTGTGAAGTTGACAATTGATGAAAATGAGAATAGTGGGCTAAAAGCCTGTTCTGGTTCTCTTCCCTTTGTCATACAGATGAAGGTTAGAAAGTAGGTATCTAAGTCATCCTGTGCATGTGACCGCCACTGGCACTGAGGTATAGATAGACCTTCCTAGCCTGAGATAAGTGTTAAGATATAAGTTGCATTCTAATTGCAGGCCTACAGCATTCCCTCATTCTTCCTTTCTTTTTTATTCGAGAAGATAAAACCAAAGTCAAAGCCTAACGATTCCGCCTGTCTTCCTGTCTCGCATGTCTATGGAGTGTGTGAAATGCACAGTGATATGGCAGTAGATTATTTTCTGCCTCTGTCCTTTCGATGAGGTCCTTCCCCATGTATTAGTGTATGGAGGCCCTGGCATATAGTGGCATGTGAAAGTAGAAAGCATAACTCTTTTCAAGTTCCAATGCTACATATCGTCTGTGTAAATGCAATTTGTCACAAGTCCAGTCTCAGCTTAATTGCAATATGTCCCAAGTCCACACAATGGAAAATATCATTATGTCATTGTGACAAAACTAGTAAATAACACATTTCAAAACGATCAAAACTAGTAAATGACACTTTTTCAAAATGGTCAAAACTAGTAAATGACACTTTTTCAAAATGGTCAAAACTAGT
>JAQFZC010002744.1:0-21501 GCA_034695205.1 Dicyrtoma fusca
TTTAAAATGAAAAAATGGTGTTTCCCCATTTACGCAATGCTAAATATTTTGAAAGAAATATTTTTTGGCGGGAAACCACCAAACCAAATTTCAAAAAAGTTTGCACATGGATTGCTTTAATGATAAGCAGTAATATAAAAAATATTTTAAATGTTTTAAAGATATTTCATTTTTTGAAAGAAAAATGCTTCATTGCCATTAAAATAGGCAAAATCTGCAATGTGCCGCGTACTGTTAGACCCGCGTATTATTGGAGACCCGCGCATTATTCCATTCAGGCCCTCGAACCCCCGCGTACAATTAGAGGCCCGCGTAGTAATAGAGAATTTACGGTAGATGCCTTAGATTTTAGATGCCTACGAAGATGCCTTTTTGCTTCTGCTGTGGTTTACATATTATGTACCTACCTATCTACAGCATAGCAGAGCGTGTAGAGCTCTGGAAAGCACCGCAAACGTAAAGGTAAAGCAAGCCACACGGTTGAAGATGGAGGCTGTTGACTGTAGAAGAAAAAGAAAATTTATTTAATCAATCGTGGTATTAAAAGTGTTAGATATACGTCTAATCTAACTATAGATGCATTCAAAAACTATAGCCTATAGCACGAGGCCTTCATTCTTTAAGGGAAAACGGTTAGAAGGTTAATAAAGCGTAGAAATTAGTGTAAATAAGACGTTTTGCACATTTTTCAAAACAGAAGCATCTAAGTATGCACAAACAGTACAATTTGGATCTTTCAAAAGTGTGCACATGGAACATTTTGCACCTTTTCAAAACTTGTAAAAAGGACATTTTGAGCCTTTTTGAAAGCGTGTTAATAGGACATTTTGAACTTTTTCAAAAAGTACAAGTAGGGCGTTTTGAACCTTTTTGAAAACATGCAAATGGTGTAATTGCACCTTTTCAAAAACGTTTAAATAGGACAGTTTGCACCATTTTGAAAACATGTTAATAGGGCATTTTGCAACCTTTCAAAAATAGTAAGCAGGTCGTTTTGAACAGTTTTAAAAACATGCAAATGGTGCATTTTGCACCTTTTCGAAAACATGTAAATAGAACATTCTACACGTTTTTAAAACCGTGTAAATAAAGCATTTTGAACCTTTTCTAAAACTTGTCAATACAACATTTTGCACCTTTTCAAAAACACGCAAATTATAGGAAAGTTTGCACTTTTTCATGACTTGTAAAAAGGATATTTTGCACCATTTGGAAACGCGCAGGCGGCGCAGGTACGACGTTTTGCATCTTTTTGAAAGCATATAAAAATACGATTTACACCTAAACCGAAAATCTCTGCATCGTTCATCAGTTTTGCGTTTAATAATCAACTTCGCTTTAAAAAAGTGAATACAAAAGCTTGCAGGGCAACTTAAAGATTCTTTTCACAATTGACAATCACAATATTTATTAAAAACGATGATAAATTGTGTTAGTTGTATGGAATTAGAGTTGAAGCTAATAACTATTGAAGAAGGGAATTTCAAAAAGGTAGAAGTCAAGCCCGATGACGGCAGACACCGTAAATACAAACACTAATGGAGAGGATTGACACGGAAATGTGTAAATACTTCCAGTACTCGTCATTGCACTTCCGCAGAACAACTGCTGTGTTTGCACACGGAATCCGAAGACGCTGCAATTTCCGCTTGTTTCTTTCAACCTGAATTCAATGGCAAAACATTAAAAAATTTGAGACCATTTTTGATATTTTAAACAATTAACATAATTGACAGTAGACATCAAGGCACCGTGTATTAAAAGCATTGATTCACTGAACACGTGTCGTTGGTAAAGAGGCATTGCACGTTAAGTCCAGTAGCCGGACATTTAGTTTAATTGCCCTATGGGCTTATAAAAAGTGTAAAATACGACACTAACAATAAGAGTTTTTTTAACACAGTAGTTTTTTAACACTTTTATGTACACATTTCAAAAAGGATAAAAAAAATGATAATTAAACGTTCTAAAGAACAGTAAAACGACCCTTTACAACTTTTCTTTTCCAAACATTAAAAATACAAAAATAGAATTCACACTTTCTAAAAAATGGTAAAACTGGTATTTTCCACTTTTCAAATGTAGTACAAAACTGCTAATTGAATGTTCTAAGAAATAGTAATTAAAAAGAATAATTTACAGTTTTTCCAAGTAGTAAAACCGCTATTTATACGTTTCAAAATTGATAAAAAGTGCTAAATCACATGTTCCAAAGACTAGTAAAACTGGTTTTTGCACTTTTCAAAACTAGCAAAACTGCTATTTCAACCTTTTTAAAATAGTAAAACTGATTCTTGTGTATTTCAAAACGAAAAAAACTGCTAAATTGCATGTTCTAAAGACTAGTAAAACTTCTTTTTTCACTGTCTCCAAATAGTAAAACTGCTATTTATACGTTTCAAAAATGGAAAAAATTGCTAAATTTCGTGCTATAAAGAATAATAAACTGGTATTTTCACTTTTCAAAAGTAGCAAAACTGCTATTATTTCAACCTTTCCCGAACAGTAAAACGGTTTTTTGTGCATTTCAAAATGATAAAAACGGTTTTTAAATTGCACGTTTTAAAGGATAGTAAAATTGCCATTTACACTCTCCAAAAATAGTTGCACTGACTAACTGTCACTTTTACTTTTTTTAAATAGTAAAAGTATGGGGCAATGCACACTTTTAAAACCGGCCGGTACAACTGCTTTTTAAAATGCAAGCTATTTCCAAATGTGTAAAAAGTATTGTATTTACCCTTCCGGTTTACGTCACAAAATGCTTCTTCACCCACAATAGTGAATAATGACAGTATTTTTGAAAATTATAAACTGAAACCTGATATTTGCTACACGGATCCGACTGCCAGCTGATAGTGTGGATGGTCGTACAAAAGAAACTGCAGCCACCCAGACAGACGTAGACGGGCGTTTGTCTGGGCAGAAAATAGTAGCAGATGATGGACGAGAGTCCCAACAGCACGGCGGCTCTATGAAAGAAATTCCCAACTGCAATCCATTTCCCCGTGTGCTCCGCCAACTCAAGCGGCTCAATTACTATCGTTGATACCCTTGCATTTTAAAAATAATTATGATTAACTCAATCATTTTGAAACAAAAATAACATTTACTAAAATTTGACATTCTACAACAATTTTTCCTATATTTTATAAAAAAGGATAAAATTAACAGTCAAATAAAAATCAAATCTTACCCTTGCTTTAATGCTAAATCCAATTCATCACTTAACTTGTCAAAGTCATTCTCCTTGTCGTAAATCTCTTTAATGATCCAAATCCTTCCCGTATCCATTATTAGTTGGAAGTTCCCCCTTTCAGGGGTCTTTTCTTTGCTAAATTTTACGATTTTTAGGATTTGTTTTTGCAGAATTTTCAAAATCCAAAAATCCAAATGACTTGCTATTGCTTTAGTTTGAAATTTTGAACTTGGACTTGATACTAAGTTGACACTTGAACTTCAAGGAAGGTCAAAACGACAGCCAGAGTCCACGGCCACACAATCGCAATAAAATTAGCAATAAGAAACAATACTGCAATATGCAATCGATTTTAATCTAGTAGACAAAGTTAATCTAATAGTCCCTTGTTGTGTTGAAAATTCCGTCTTGAATTTTGCCGTAAAAAATGGTGGAATTGGAATAATAATAATTAAAAAGTTTTATTTTCTTTTTATTAAAGATTGAGAAAGTTGATTGAGTTATAATAAATAGAGTAGCTGTGTCACTGTCACTGTCAATCCTTCCGTTACTACAGCAACGTCGAAAGAATAATGCAATTTTTAACCTATTCGAAACTGGGAAACCATGGAAAGAATATTTTACAAAATTACTTGTTGTACAAATTACATTTTTAAAAAAGGTCCAAACTAGAAACCAACATTTTCAAAAGTATTCAAAGCAAGAAATTAACACTTTCAAAAAGGTCAAAACTAGAAACTAACCTTTTCAAAAGTATTCAAAACAAGAAATTAACACTTTCAAAAAGGTCAAAACTAGAAACTACCCTTTCCAAAAGTATCCTAAACAAGAAATTATCCTTTTCAAAAAGGACAAAACTAAAACTAACATTTTCAGGAACATGTACACACAAAACTTCCTTTTCAAAAAGGTCCAAAATAGTAAATTACCACTATTAAAAAGATGTATGTAAAACTAGATTGATTCCCGTTTCAAAAAGTTTAAAAAACCACAGAATTCACAGATTTCCGACCACAAACGTAATAATTGAAACGCCCCAAAAACGCACAAACAATGAAATAATGCATTCTGTATCTCTGTCCCTATCCCTGGGCACAGTAGTTTTTATTTTGTGTGTGGTAAACTTATTGCAATCTGTAATGCAACAATGCAAGGGGATGCGGATGGGATGCGATAGAGAGTGAAAGTCGCTCAGCTTTACTTTCCCCTTCTGTATGCATTGAGTTGCATTGCCTTGCCTTGCATTGCATT
The DNA here is from genome assembly GCA_034695205.1 of Dicyrtoma fusca. NCBI lineage: Eukaryota > Metazoa > Arthropoda > Collembola > Symphypleona > Dicyrtomidae > Dicyrtoma > Dicyrtoma fusca. Next base: position 4,451 of record JAQFZC010002744.1, read on the forward strand.
GCATTGCATCTTCCACAGCTTAAGCCTGCCTTCCAGTCACCTTGCCCTGGCTTATCTGATGCTGAGTCTTTGGTGATCTTGTCAAGGAAGTTGGGCTCAGGGAGGCGAAGGAAATCCTGCACTGTAGAGATCAGCTGCTTCTGTCTGGTCTGGTTAATGGTTGTGAGTGAGAATGCCACACTCTAAGGATAAATGAAGAGATGGAGATGCTTACACTGGCGACTGGAGATCATACTTTCTCCCACACTTTCTCCCTCCCTTCCCTTCATCATCAGTAGTGCAGTGCAGTGCAGTGCGACCATATTTTATCATTTTCATCTCTCATCCATTTTACTTACTATGTACTTCTGCAGTGCCCCGACACCCACGGCCAACCAAGAAATATCCCCCTTCGTCAGTCTTATTTGCCTTTTGGGATCATAGTTCGCCTCTCCCTTCTATCTGTGTGTGTGTGTGTGTGTTTGTATTGTATATAGTATGAAGGCTATTTATAAGCTGCGGTATATAGATATAGGCTATATAGGGAGGTGGGTATTTGTGTATATAGCCAACAAATGTGTAGGGTAGGGCATATTGAGCATGCCACCACCAACCCCATTTCCATTTCCATTAGATTAGGGGCCATGCAACTATGACGAGGTAGATTGTTGGATAGGGTAAATGAGGCGGTGTTTTGAAAAATGTAATTTAGTGTGGGTTTTACACCTTTTAAAAACGCTTATTTCAGGTTTTGCCTCTTTTGAAATAGTGACGAACCTTGTTTTGCTCCTTTTGGAAACGCTTTATTCTGGTTTTGTTTCTTTTGAAATGGTGGGAAATTGAGTTTTGCATCTTTTAGAAACGCTCATATTACGTTTTGTCTCTTTTGAAATGGTAGTTAACAGTGTTTTTGCATCTTTTGGAAACGATTACCTATTTCAGGTTTTATCTCTTTTGAAATGGTGGTGACCCGCGTTTTTGACCATTTTGGAAACGCTTAATTCAGGTTTTGGAACTTTTGAAATAGTGGTAAACCGTGTTTTGCACCTTTTGGAAACGTTGGTTTCATAGTTTGTCTCTTTTGAAAAGGTGCTATACTGTGTTCTATACCGTTTAGAAACGTTCGTTTCGCGCTTTGTCTTTTTTGAAATGGTAGTAGACCGTGCTTTGCACCTTTTAGAACCGATCATTTGTCATTTTGTGTATTTTGAAATGGTGGTAAACGGTGTTTTGCACCTTTTTGAAACATTCATTTCACGTTCTGTCCCTTTTGAAAAGGTGCTATACTGTGTTTTATACCGTTTAGCAATTATCAGTACACGTTGTCTCTTTTTAAATGGTAGTAAACCGTGTTTTGGACCTTTTGAAAACGTTCATTTGCCGTTCTGTCTCTTTTAAAAAGGTGGTGAGCCGTGTCTCACACCGTTTAGAAATCTACATTCCACGTTTTATCTCTTTTGAAAAGGTGACATGCCCTCTTTTACACCGTCTAGGTACGTACATACATTTCACATTCTGTTTCTTTTCAAAAGGTGCTGTACATGGATTTACAGCTTTTTAAGTTGCTATTTCCACCTTTTTCCTTTACGTCGTTTTTGAAAAGATGCAGCATCATAATTTTACACCTTTTAAAAGCGACCATTTCACCAATTTACAACTTTTCAAAATGCAAGTTTCCCTTGCGGCGTTTTGCCTTTTCTGATAAAAAAGATCCATTACTGCCTTTCTCATCTTCACAGAATGCTTTCTCCATTGCTCATATCTACTTACACGCGAATTCTTAAATAGTAAACAATTAACCTTTTTTTATACGACTTTGTGTGACTTCATATTTGCAAGGTCCCTAACAAATGCGATAGATGATGACAAGGCAATGATACGTTGGCACACGGCACGCGTACGCACGCGAGCGAGCGAAAAAGAAAATGTTTATTTTTTTTTGGTTTTTGCTTTCTTTTCATGAAGTTTGCCCCTCCGTCCGAAGTACGACCAACTACTATACTTTAATAAACTCGACTGGATGTACTTTGAAAAATAACAGGAAGTATTTTGATGGAATTTAGGAATTCAGGATTTTCCCAAATGGGGTGTATAGTTGATACTATAAGTGCTGGTATATAGATATAGCTATATACATAGCATAGCTATAAGTATTAGGAAATATTCTTTGCAGTGGTCTTGAGGTGCTCGTCAAAATTACACGAGCCACTGAGCTCCCTTTCTTCCCATGGCATTGCATTGCATTGTGTGTGGGCCCCTATAGTGCACTGCACTATCCAGAATTGACATGGCGAAGAAAATAAAGCGATTGACTCCCTAAAACTTGGGACCCATGGGATTTCCCCCAATAATGATGAGATGGGATGGGCTGGGCTTTGGGTGTCTATGACCATAAAAGTATGAATCCAAGGATGAAATCACCCTCTTAGAATACACAAAGGGACATTACGACCATGTTTACACTGAGCTCCACTGCACTGCACTCGTCCTCATCTGTCTCCACTCTCTTATATATGAACGAATGGGAACGAACCGGAATCATCGCTGCTGAAGGCGCGAAACGACGCGCATTCATAAAATTTTAAAAACCGGAACAGAATTAACTAGCTTTCTTTTCATATTCATTAAATCACCCATTTATGTAGCACTTGTGTAAAAACTGGTTTTTAAACTTTTTTATACGTGCAAAAACTCGATTTACACTTCTTTAAAGCCATGCAATTCCTGGATTTCCACTTTTTTAAAACAAGCAAAACCTCCATTTACACTTTTTCAAAACGTGCGAATCCTGGATTTGCCCTTTTTAAAACATGCCAAACCTTTATTTGAGCTTTTCAAAGCGTGCGAAACTCGATTTATACTTTGTCAAACCAAGGAAAACCTTGATTTGCATTTTTTAAGACCCTAAAAAAATCTGGATTTGCACTTTTTAAAAACGTACGAAACTTTGATTGACACTTCTTTAAGAATGAAAAACCTAAATTCACACTCTTTCAAACCACGCAACACCTTGATTTGCACTTTTTTTAAACAAGCAAAGCCTCAATTTACACTTTTTCAAAACGAGTGAAACCTTGATTTGAGCTTCTCAAAGCGTACAAAACTCGATTTGCACTTTTTAAGACCCTGAAAAACCTTGAATTGTACTTTTTTAAAACGTGCAAAACTTTGATTTGAACTTCTTTAAGCATGGAAAACCTAAATTCCCACTTTTCAAACCACGCAAAACCTTGAGTTGCACTTTTTTTAAAATGAGTGAAATCTCCATTTGCACCTTTTCAAAACACGCTAAGGTTCGACTTGAAGTTTTCAAACCATGCAAAACCTGCATTCGGCCTTTTTTTAACATCTGCGAAACTTTGATTTACACTATTCCGAAACATGCAAAGCTTGGATTTCAAAACATGATCAGCTCTCGTTGTAAAAATGGGGAAATTATGAGTCTTTTTCTACGAACACGGGTCATTTTGCATCGTAACCAGCGATGTGTACACAGAACTACTGCACTGCACTGGCATGGCACTGCTACAGAGCAAAACGTATATTGTATCTCCGATATCGTTTTGTGTAATAATGGCAGGGAAAGTCATGGGAATGAAAAGGAGCGATGAATCATGTTTTTTATGATTTTCCATGACAGATCAATGAGCGTTTTTTTGGGCTTGTCAGTCAGTCTGTCTGTAGTTTCCCTGTTTGCTTTATTCTTTGGCGTGTGCAGTGCAATGCAGTAAGGAAAGTAGCTACTACGGAGGGGCACAGCAATTGTGATGGTTGAGCCCATTCTGTATTATTATTAAGCCAAATGATATTATTTGGGTGGGTGGTGTGCCCGTCCTCGTATTCGAAATTTCAAAAACATGGACAAGGATGCTTTAAAAAGGTGTTTTTACAAATTCACTTTCTCAAAAGGGTCAAAACTGGAAACTAACATCTTTCGAAAGACTCAAAAAGCTAAAATTTAACTTTGTCAGAAGGCATTAAAACAGATATTGACATTTTTAAAAACATTCAAGCATATTAAGAAACACTTCAAACATCTTCAAAATGGTCAAAACAAGAAGGTTCATTTTCAAATTACTCAAAATGATAAATTAACACTTTCAAAAAAGGTCAAAACAAATAAAACGCTTTCAGAAAGTTCAAAAACTAGAAATGGTGCCCTTTAAAAACTTAGGGTTTAAATTTTCTTGTTGAAAAATTGCCGTTTTATTATTTAGTTTTGAAAAGGTAAACGTTTAACGGTGCGGTGCGCGTTGTGAAACATTTCGAAGTGATTTAATTAGTTAATTACTTTTTGGAGCATTTGTTACCATTTTATTGCACCTGTCGTGTAAAACAAAAGTTGCATTATCGATTCGAAAAGGTTAATTAACTTCCTGGAATTAATTACGTAGAAATATGAACTAAAGTAGGAACAGTATGCATGCATACTATGTACAATGTAATAAATTATTGGTTTGTACACTGCTATGTACAGAAATTTATCGACTGACACTTATGGTAACTAAATAATTAATTTACTTAATTAAATACAGTAAATTAACTTTTAAATTTATTTGTTTAGGCAAATGCGGTCCAACCAGCCCTTGCGTCCAACTCTGCGTGGAGCTTCATGATGGGACGTTCGAGTGTCAGTGTCGATCTGGCTACCGTCTTCTATTGGATGGATACAGCTGTGTTGGTAAGATCTATTAGCCTACAATTCCTTCAGTGTCAGTAGATTTCAATTTAACCTAATTGGAAATGGGAAACTATGGAAAGAATGTTGTACAAAAGACATTATTCCACAAATGAACTTTTCAACTGGGTCAAAAATAGAAACTCATATTTTAAAAAACAGCAAAATTAGAGAGAAAAAACACTTTCAAAAAGGTTCAAAAGTAGAAATCAGCATTTTTTAAAAAGGTCAAAACTAGGAACTGCCATTTTCAAACAGGTCAAAACTAGAAGCCCGTACATATTAAAAGATCAAAACTGGAGATGAACATTTTTAAAAACATTTTTAACTAGTAGCTAACACTTTTAAAAAGGCCAACACTCGAAATCAACACTTTCAAAGAGGTCAAACCTAGAAATCGACGTTTTCAAAAGGGTTAGTGCTGGGAATAACTTTTTTCAGAAAGATGTAAAACTAGTAACTAATACTTTCAAAAAGGCCAAAACTAGAAATTAACACTTTCAACAAGTTCAAAACTAAAACTGCTACCTAGAACTTTTCAGAAAGTCGAAGCAATGAATTAACATTTTCAAAAAAGGTCAAATCAAGGAATTGGAACTTTCAAAAAAGGTCAAAACAAGGAATTGGTACTTTCAAAAAAGTTGAAAACAAGGAATTAGTACTTTCAGAAAAGGTCAAAAGAAGGAATTGTTACTTTCAAAAAAGGTCAAAACAAGGAAATAGTACTTTCAAAAAAGTCAAAACAAAGGAATTAACACTCTCAAGACATGTCAAAGGAAGAAATCGAAACGTTTAAAAAGATCGAAACAAGAACTTAATATTTTCAAAATTTTCAAAACTAAAAACTTACCGATTCAGAAAGGTTAAAAGAGAATGTGCTAATAAATTGTAAATTCAAAATGTGATTAATTTCCGCTACACTTTTGATTTTGAATTTTGATTTTGTCCAAAAGTACCTACTCACATCATGGCTGGATTAGTTGCTTCCTATAAAGTCCACCTACATAAATATAGAGAAGGGCCATCTTTTTAACGCTATCATGTCTCATTCATAATGATTAGTGAGCCCATCCCATCTGCCTTGTCAAATATTTGCCATTTTTACAAGGATTTATACATCTCATGGAAATCCTTTGGATAAATTATGGCTGGGTATTTTATTCAGTGATGGCACACACACTCACTGGAACTACCTTTAGAAATGTAGTATTTTTTCTGTCATTTTGTTTCTACTCAACATTTTCTCTTTTTAAAAAAATGTGTTTATCTTTTTAGCGGATCTAGATGCAAACAGTATATTTTGTTTTGTGTTGGTTATGATTTTCGTGCATACTGCTACCATATTAATGCTACGAAAAGATCTTTTTTAGTGGATGTCGGTCATAAAAGAGAAGATTTGTCGTTAACACTATGATCCCCATGTTAGTACTTAGACTTGGGATTCCATTTCATGGCACTGCATGTTCCGTAGAGACCATAGACAGTAGACAGTAGTTATTTTTATTAGCGTGTGTTGCCCCTGACTTTGGCCTTGGAAAAGCGGTGTAGAAAGCAGAGAAAGCAGAACAAGCACCCTCCCCTCGCAAAAAAAGAAACATAAAACAATAACATGTCAACTCCCATAAGTCATTGAGATCTTGATTGGAAAATAAAAGTGAAAGTTGGGTGAAAGTTGGGTGAAAACTACACTGCTGTATAGCACATGAGCCTACCAATCAAAGGATAAGTAAATAAATGAAATGAATTCTTACATAATATTCCGGAGAAAGCATAGCAGCTTTCACCAGTTGCTATACTGCTACCCGATTTTTCAAGGGAAATTTTTGCTAAAGTTCCAGTCTTGACAGTTGGTAGTAAATATATGGCTTACCCACATTCGAAAAGTTTTGATTTATTCTGGCTCCACAGTTTACTACGAATGAGGGACCGCAAATCTCGGATTAGTTGGCCCAGCAAAAATAATGCCTTTCACTCATTGTTTGACATTTATAAAAACTTTCAAGTAGGGCAATCACTCGCAGATTTACGGCACCGGAAATAGGCTTATATGTATGCATGTAGTACACTAATTCTGTTTCTTTATTACCCAAATTTTGATTTGGCTCAAAGTTCTTTCAGTTTTGGGCAGTTGATTTGGAATTCATGATTGATTTTACAACAGAAATTTTTGCAAGTTCTAAAAACTTCCGGAAGATTCCATGCTAAAACGGAAGCCGAAGGCATCACATACACTTTTCAATAATTTTTTTTACTATCGAGCCGGGTTTTTCCCCTTGTATGTTGTAAGCACCAGTTCAAAAGTTTCATCGTAAAACCTTAAATCTCAAGATTTTTCTATATAAGAATTTCCCTTTAGCATCCCCATATGGCAGATTGCCCAAAGGGAGAAGAATCCGCACCGCACTGGACTGTGAAAGAGAAAGTGAAAGTGAAAGTTAATACTTTCTCCAGCTCCACACTTCAGTCCATTGTTCGAGTATTCTTGGAATTTTCTTGAATAGAAAGCCCTGGTATATTTTGTTACCATGCAGATTTGATTTTGAGATCTATGTACTTTCATCTCAAAAACCCAGTGACCTACTATACTACTATAGAGAAACAAAATCAAAGGCAACGGATTTTTTCGATTTTTTTTCAAGAATATTGACGAAAATCATATTATGGGTAAAGTACCTACATTTTGAAAATGTATGGAATGGATCACACGTGGCTAAAATTGTGCTTCAATTGTTTTCTCCTTTTTTCTTCCTTTATTCAGATTCCAGATGTACTTTCACTTTCACAATAAAGCCTTCTAATCAAGTGGAATTCTGTTATATGGAAAATCAAATCACAGTCACATTTTTGTACGGAATGAATCTGTATGAGTTCCGCGTTCTTGCCTGTCGATGCTGCAGTCAGCAATTCCGTTTGCTTTCACTCTGTAATCTCAGTCTATAGCCATATAGATATGGTCTATATAGCTATATAGCTATAGACTATAGAATGAGTATAGATAGGCAAAGCATTGCATAGCTCAGTGCTTAGAAACAATGAGAGTTGTAATCAACGTATTATGAGCATTGTTCGAATACTAGAATTCTAGGATGGAATCTTTGTTTTTCCCTTGTAATTCTGATCACGCTCTTAAATCAAGTCAATCATTGCATATTGCATCGCATCTGTATACGGAAGCTATGGAGCTTTTGTCTTCATCTTTACATTTCCTGGCTTACTAACCTATTCGGAACAGAGAAACCATGGGAATCTTCCTTTGGAAAAGTGTTTTTTCTACAAATTAACTTCTTCAACATAGCCAAAACTATAAAATAACGTTTTAAAAAACTTCAAAAATTGAATTTAACATTTTCAAAAACATTCAAAACTAGCACTGCACTGTCGAAAAGATTAGAACCAGAAAATACGGCTTTTAAAAGTGCAATAAACAATAAATTACTTTTTAAAAAAGTTAAAACTAGAAATTGCCATCTTTAAAAGGTCCAAGCGCTAAAAATTACTGTTTTCGAAAAGGCCGGAACTAGAAATCCTTATTTTCAAAAGGTGTCAAAACGCTAAAAGTTATTGTTTTCTAAAGGGCCAGAACTGGAAATTACCCTTTTCAAAATTTCACAAAACTAGAAATTACTGTTTTCAAAAGTTCAAAACTAGAAATCACAATTTTCAAAATGTCAAAAAACCACGAATAACTGTTTTCAAAAAGGTCAAAACTAGGAATCACAATTTTCAAAAGTTCATAAAACTACGAATTATTGCTTTCAAAAATGTCAAAACTAGAAATTACCATTTTCCAAGGGTCACAAAACGAAAAATTATTGTTCTCAAAAATTTTTAAACTAGAAATTACCATTTTCCAAAGGTCATAAAACTAGAAATTACTGTTTTCAAAAAGGTCAAAACTAGAAATTACCCCTTTCAAATAGACAACTAGATTTATTCCCTTTTCAAAACGGTTAAAAGACCGTAGTAAAGTCGTATGTGCGCACTTTACAATTTAGTGTTACCAGTACGATTGTATCGTCTTGCAATAATGCAATAGCAAAAATCTATAGATTTGTGAGCCCTACTTTCCCCGGACACAGACGCAGACGGAAGGATTTGAATTTAAATTTGAATCGAATGTGCTCAAAATTCCACGGTCCTATGAATTATGGGGCTCTTTAAAGTAGATTGAATTTTTGTATCAAATATTTATGATGGAACGATGTTTGGGGTGGTGGTCATACGATCCCATTCCATCTTCTGTGTACGAACTATCAGATGGAGAAAGAAAGAGAAAGTCCGCTGGGACTAGGACTGGGACTTTCGTCGTTGTTGTTGTTGTTACTGTAGTGGTTTGCCTACTTAAACTGGTTTTTGCTGGCTGACAGACAGACAGACGGACGGGCAGACAGACAGAAAGAATTACGAAATAAGTAAAAGCCAAAAAAAGAAAGCAAAAGAAAGGGGTCTACTGTTGCTTTTTGTTGGTGTGTGCCTTCTGTGTATGTTGTATGGGCATTTTTTTTGTAATGCTGGGGAGTTGAAGTTCCATGAATACTTGAGAGTGACGGCTCAAGGTTTCTTTCTTGACAATTCTTAAGAGCCCATCATCCGCTTACACAAATACACAATGCATATATTACGTCTTTGTGCACTAATACTTTACCTACGAGCTCTGCAAATATGATCGATGGCCACCCATGCCATTGCATGGTTGCAACGTGGCCAATTGAGTTTTGGGGGGAAAGATCAAAATTTGGAGGCATTTATGCCATACAAAAACGGCAAAGTGTGCTAATACAATTTTGAAAAGGTGGCAAACATATTATTTTACCTCTTCAAAACAGACACTAATTTTAAAAATCTTTTTCAAAACAGGCAAAGTGTCCCAATGCTATTTGGAAAAGGTGCCAAACATGGTATTCTACTTTTTCAAACCAGTCAAAACTTTAAAAAACCTTTTTAAAATAAGGAAAAGTGAGCTAACACTATTTTGAAAAGGTGCCACACATGTTAATCTATTGTTTCAAAACATACCAAAATTAAAAATAACCTTTCCAAAAAAGGCAAAGTGAGCTAACGCAATTTTGAAAAGGTGGCAAACATGATATTCTACTTTTTCAAAACAGACAACAATTTAAAAACCTTTTTCAAAACAGGGAAAGTGTGCCAGTGCTATTTTAAAAAGGTGCCAAACATAACATTTTACTTTTTCAAAACAGACAAAAATTTTTAAAAAACGTTTTTCAAAAAAGGCTAAGTGTTCCAATGCTATTTTGAAAAGGTAGCAAACATGATATTCTACTGTTGCAAAACAGGCAAAATTTAAAAAAATCTTTTTCAAAACAGGCAAAAATTTGAACAACCTTTTTCAAAAAAGGCAAAGTGAGCTCACGCTATTTTTAAACGGTGCCAAACATGATGTTCAACTGTTTCAAAACAGACAGAACAGAAGTAATGTTTCTAAAAGGTGTTAAAAACTTTAAATTACATAATTGAAAGCAAACCTAACAAATGTCAAGTACGTCATTTTAAATTATTGAAACGATTCTACGGAGTCATATTTGCCAGGCCCCTCAAAGTATAGGATAGGCAAATAAGAAACTTATGCACTATAGGTATTTCAGCTTCGGCCTATAGCACTATATAGCTATAGCTATACTTTAGCCAAAATATATAAATATAAATAATAGGAAAAACCACCAAGTAAAGAAACAAGTCTCAACTTCAACTCAAGTCTCGACATTTTCTAATTTTCTTTCTCTCTCTTTTTTTTCTACTTTTCTTGAATATTTGACATTTAACAATTGCAAGTTGAAATTGGAGAGGACAGGGCAAAGCGAGCAATGTGAGGCTGGAAAGAAGAAAAAAAATTTGGGATGAAAGTGGAAGATATGGAATTGGGATGAGGACATATATGATGCGATGAGCCTTCATTTCAATTTTGTTCTTCTTGTATCAAAATAATAATATTTGCTTGGTTTTCCCAACGAGAGATCCAGCCCCGTATTTACTTTCACTCAAAGACCAGAGACAGGGAGCTATAGGGCCAGGGGCGTAGCTATTTAAATCCTATAGTTTTTAATTTATAAAAATAACATTTTTGTAAACTGTAAACTGGCGGTTAAAATTGTAGTAGTTATTTTTTCAAAGCAGTTTTCAACTGTTTTTTAACCTTTTCGAAACGGCAATATGTTCAGTTTTACGCCTTTTTTGAAAGGAATAATTTCTAGTTTTGAACACTTTGAAAACGTTGATTACTAGTTTTTGCCCTTTTTGAAAACGTTAACTTCGAGTTTTCGCCCATTCTGAAAATGTTAATTTCCAGTTTTCACCCTTTTTGAAAATGTTAATTTATTGTTTTGACCTTTTTGAAAACAGTAATATCCAGCTTTTGCCCTTTTTGTGAAATGACAATTTATAGGTTTGATCTTTCTGCAAACGTTAATTTTCAGTTTTCACCCTTTTTTTAAATATTAATTTATTGTTTTGGCTCTTTTTGAAAACGTCCAGTTTTGACCTTTTTGAAAATGTTAATTTATTGTTCTGACCTTTTTTGAAACGTTAATTTCCAGTTTTCACCCTTTTTGAAAATATTTATTTATTGTTTTGGCTCTTTTTGAAAACGTTAATTTCCAGTTTTGACCTTTTTGAAAACGGTAATATCCAATTTTTTCCCTTTTTGAAAATTACAATTTATAGATTTGATCGTTATGAAAACGTTAGTTACGTGTTTTAAATATTTTTGTATATGCGGATTTATGTCGTATAGCACTTTTAGTAAGCATTTTGTCATTGGTTTCCCAGTTTCGATTAAGTTAAAATTGGAAATTGCATCTTTTTTAAACTTTGTGCAGTGGCAGGGAGATAGAACATTATGGTCAGTAATGGCAATGACCGCTGGCTAAATACGTCACTATGAAAAAGTTGTGTTTGTTGGTTTATTTCGATAATGGCTTGTCAGAAGCTGAGGCTTTGGGTTCTTGAATCTTGAGATGAACCAAGAAGTCTGTCCTCTTTCTTCTGATTGTGAATTTCAAACATCTGTTCCAATCCAGTAGTGTATTGTGTGCTTATTAGAGATGGAAAGGGAGTGAAAGTTTGGAAAGAGAAAGTAGAATTGTATTATGTATGTCTTGTGTTCACTTACTTTCACTTTCATTTTTACTTTTACCTTACTTGATAGCATGATACCTGGTCATAGTGCTGCTTTAGTTTGGTTTATCTTGACTTGCCTTGTCTAGATCTTCTGCTTGTCAAAAAGTATTGGTTTCAAAATTGAGTGAATGCTAAAGGATTGGAAAAATACAATGAGGTGAAAAAGAGGGACTTTTCAAATATTACTATGTTTAAAAAGAGCAAAAAGCAGATTTAAATTTTTTTTCAAAAGCACGCGTAAACTATGTATCAGCTTGGGCTTGTTCAAAGAGCAGAACACATTCTGAAGTCAAAACAGGAAATTAACACTTTCAAAACAGTCAAAACTAGTAACTAACACAATCAAAACTAGAAATCACCCATTTCAAAAATAAGCAAAATGGGGAACACTTTCAAAACAGGAAAGTAACGCTGTTAAAATAGCCAAAATAGCAAGCATACACTTTTAAAACAGTCAAAACATAAAACTACGCTTTCAAAGCAGTCAAATCTACTAACGAACACTCTCAAAACAGGCAAAAATAGTAAAAACCCACTTTAAAAATAGTCAAAACATGGAACCGACACTTTCAAAACAGTCAAAACTAGGAATAAGCCATTTCAAAAACAAGCAAAACAGGAAACTAACACTTTCAAAACAGTCAAAACAGCAAACTAGCACTTTCAAAACAGTCAAAACTATAAATAAGCCAATTTCAAAAACAATAAAAATAGGAAACTAAAACTTTCAAACCATTCAAAATATGAAACCCACACTTTCAAAACAGTCAAAAACTGGAAATAAGCCATTTTAAAAACAAGCAAAATAGGGAACGAACACTTTTAAAGCAGTCAAAAGAGAAAACAAACATTTTAAAACTTTGAAAACAAGAAAGTGCCTTTAAAAAAGATGTAAAAACAGAAAATTGACCTTTCCAAAAAGTTGAAAAACCAGACATTACCTTTTCGAAAATGTTAAAATGGCATCCCAAGGAATTTGTGGATGACGTAATAGTGAAGGGTCTCTAAAATCCATAAATATCGAAGATTTGTATCAAATATTGCTTATTGCCTATAGACACATACGTACCTATGACTAGTGCATAAGTATAAGTACCACGCACATAGCATATAGTAATAGTAGCAGTAGCTATAGGTATAGCCAGCCCTGTTTAAAAAGTAACGGGCGTACAATGGGATGTTTAGGTGAAATCGTAAAATGAAAACCCATTGAAATGAAAATGAATACTGTGAGTCTGACAGGAACTTGACAGCTGGCCTGGATTTATCTCTTCTTTTAAGATTACCAAACCATCATCTGCATACACAAGTACACCGTACACCGTACAGGGCAAACGTACGGCACTATAGACTATAGTTGCATATAGGCATATGTATATAGGCATATAGCGCTATATAGTACCCACGTTCTTAGACTATTAGACCCGTAACCGGTAATGGGAAATATGCAAAGTAAAGAAGGCGGGATAATACTTTGAATTTCGCTAACAATTGCCTCTATCAGTGGGTCCCCACGTACTTTTTACTTCCTCGTAAAAAAAGGGACGCGCAAATACTACGTCACTTAACTTCATATACTTTTCGAATGGATCGTTTCATCAAAAAAGTCAAAATATACGTGAATTAACATTCTTAACCTTTTCGAAACATGATATACTTAGTTTTTGATAATGGAAATACATAGTTTTTTGACCTTTTGAAAGTGTTCTTTACTAGTTTTTACAGTTTTGAAAAAGCGTCATTAACTAGTTTTGACTGTTATGACAAAATGTTATTTACTAGTTTTTACTATTTTGAAAAAGTGTTATTTCCTAGTTTTGACCGTTTTGAAAAAGTGTTATTTCTTAGTTTTTACAGTTTTGAAAAAGCGTCATTAACTAGTTTTGACTGTTATGAAAATATGTTATTTACTAGTTTTTACTATTTTGTAAAAGTGCTATTTCCTAGTTTTGACCGTCTTGAAAAAGTGTTATTTACTAGTTTTGACTGTTATGACAAAATGTTATTTACTAGTTTTTACTATTTTGAAAAAGTGTTATTTCCTAGTTTTGACCGTTTCGAAAAAGTGTTATTTCCTAGTTTTGACCGTTTTGAAAAAGCGTTATTTACTATAGTTATGACAGTTATAAAAGACAAAACATAAAACTATTATTTTGAAAAGTTGAAAAGCTTGTGGTATTACACTATCACGTTTTGGAAAAATACAAAACGTGGTAATAACGTTTTACAAATGTGTACAACATTAACTGTTTATAACTTTTTAAAACACCATTTCGATGCCGTCATATTTGCGAGGCTCCTAACTACGTTCCCTTGGTGCACAATAGTCGTAGCACTTTTGCATCGCCCGTGTACGTGGACGAGCTTTATTTATTTGTATTCTTTTTAGTTGAGGGACCCTCTGACATTAAAAAATGTATCCAAAGCACTGGATTTTATTGCCGGTGCTTAGCGTCCTTAAAATTTGCATTTGTTACTTTGTTTCCCGCATTAGTTATCAACTTTGATACGACCATCTGTACAAAAAGTACACTCTACACGCAATGCAATGACATCCTAAATGCCTGGATGGTTTTGCTCAATCTCGTTTTCATTTTGGTTGACAGTTTAATCAAAAAGAGGGTATTTGTTTGTCCCTTGTCAGGTGAATTAGGTTCAGAGATGAAAAATTCGGGGATTTTTGGTAAATTATTTTGAAACTATATTAAAAGTAGCTACCAGATTTATTTTTGAAGAATAATAACGTTGTTTAACCTTTTCGAAACGGTACTATATCTAGTTTTACATCTTTTTGAAGGCGTTAAATCCTTGTTTTGCATCTTTTTGAAAGTTTCAATTTCTTGTTTTGCATCTTTTTGAAAGTTTCAATTTCTTGGTTTGCATCTTTTTAAAAGTTTCAATTTCTTGTTTTGCATCTTTTTGAAAGTTTCAATTTCTTGGTTTGCATCTTTTTGAAAGTGTTAATTTCTTGTTGTGACCTTTTTGAAAGCGTTAATTTCTTATATTGCATCTTTTTGAAAACGTTAATACATTGGTTTGACCTTTTTGTAAAAGTTAATTTCTTGTTTTACATCTTTTTAAAAGTGTTAAGATCTTGTTTTGCATCCTGTTGAAAAAGTTAATATCTTTTGTTTTGATCTTTTTGAAAATGTTAATTTATTGTGTTGATCGTTTGGAAAGCATTAATTTCTTGTTTTGACCTTTCTGAAAGTCTTAGTTACTGGTTTTGAATGCTTTTGAAAATGTTAATTTCTGCTTTTGACAGTTTTGAAAAAGTTCATTTCCAGAAAAAACACTTTTGTAAAGCGTTCTTTCCCTAGTCTCCCATTTTTGAATAGGTAGGTTAAAACATAATTTTCAAAAAAACGGTTTCTTTGCATTTAAAAAACAAACTTTTTGAAAATAATAATTGCATAAAACGCTCATGAAATGAAATGAATGAAAACATTGGCGGCTTTTGAATTAAATGAAGCTTCTCTGTCACACAAATAAATGAAAAGCTGGCTCAAACAGATTTTTTCCAATTCAATTTTCCTTAGCGTCAGTTTAGTCTCTTTTATTTTGACAGAAATTCAAATTGCGAAAGAAAAGACTTTCACTCTTACCAGTTGCCATGCATGTTGTGTCGAATTTATTTTGAATTTGAGAGAATTTGAGCTTCTGTTATGGAAATCAAGTGTGAAATGTGTTGAGTGTGGAAGTGAAAGCAAGTTGTGAATTACTTCTGGTTGATTTGTCTCATTTGAACGGCCGGACGCCCTTTCTTTCCTTCTGCGAAATTTATTTGTGTGTCATTACAACGTACTGTTGGCCGTAGTGAAAGTAGGCAC
This sequence comes from Dicyrtoma fusca, assembly GCA_034695205.1. Taxonomy (NCBI): domain Eukaryota; kingdom Metazoa; phylum Arthropoda; class Collembola; order Symphypleona; family Dicyrtomidae; genus Dicyrtoma; species Dicyrtoma fusca. Next base: position 20,075 of record JAQFZC010002744.1, read on the forward strand.
GTAGTCGAAAGTCTACAAATTCTCTCAGTTTATTTAAGCCAAATTTTGGTTGCTTAGAAACTACATTAAAATCCACCGCTGTACACAGAACAAATAAGCGTTCCATTCCAAGTGCGTCCATTTGTGTTACATAACAAAAGTACTAGAAGGGGCCTTGCAGATATGACCTGATAGAAATGATTTTGTTTTGGAAATGTAGTCAGTTCGTGTTTTATTGCTACAACGCGCAACGTTTTAAAATCGAAATATTTTGGTTTGCTATTAATTTCTTTTTTGCGATTGAAAATTTGCGATATTTTGTATTAAGACTTTTTTAAATCTAATTATCATAGTTTGCCGTTTTTAAAACGGTGCAATTTATTGTTTTACGACTTTTTTATGAACATGATTTATTGTCAGATTTGCCTTTTTTGAAAAGGTGAAATGTTTTGTTTTACGACCACTTTTAAACGGAATTGTCATGTTTTTCGATTTTCGAAAAGGTGCAGTTTATTGTTTTACGACTTTGTAAGATATTATCATCATGTTTTGCTGCTTTTGAAAAAGTGTAATTTCGTGTTTAATACCTTCTCAAAACGTCAACTTTTATTTTGTATCATTTTTTGTTTGCTTTTAAAAAGCATATTTTTTGTTTTTATACCCCTCAAAACGTTAATTTCAATTTTGTCTTTGTTGAAAAAGGTTGCAATTTATCGATAACTGCGTTTCAAATTGTTAGTGTCAAGGGTTGCCTTTTTTAAAAAGTGAACTTTCATATTTTGCACCTTCTCGAAATATTAATTACACTTTTTGCTTTTTTTTTAAAAGAAAAGAGTAATTTTGTGTTTTACATCTTTTTTCAAAAACTAAAACTCACTTTCTGCCAACATTAAAAAAGTTTAAAAGTTCAATTTATTTTATTACAACCGTTACAATTTGTTATAACTACGGTTTGCCTGTTTTGAAAAGTTGCACATAATTTCATGTTTTACACCTCTTCAAAATGGGAATTTCACATTTTGGCTTATTAAAAGGGTCGCTTGGAAACTGCAGTATATACTTAGAACAGCTTGTCATACATAAAGTTGCATTGGTTTGGTTCTTTAGTTGGTACATATACCTAAGTAATTGTCACGTTTTGCCTTATTTGAAAAAGTAAATTCATTTTCTGCCCTTTTCGGAAATGATTTCTTTGACCGCAAAATTCAAATTGTATGAAGCAGCAGTAATATATGGGAGGACCCTAATATGAATATCAAATAACGGTAATGAGTATTTGCGCTTACACAGTCACACAAGTATCTAGCTATACTGGGCTATATAGTCTATATAGGTATCTGTATATGCCATATAAATAATAATAATAATTTAATTCATTGGGTCGATTTGACCATTTTGGTCCATACAACCTGACTCAACCAGTCACTGTGGGTGAGGGAGATAGGAGG
>JAQFZC010002745.1:0-21498 GCA_034695205.1 Dicyrtoma fusca
CTCCATGCATGGCTTGGGATCCTCGTTAGTCTATAATATAGCAAGGGAATCGGCTATCGGTTTATGTTATTTTTCCACGTATAGCTTCCTACAGACTGTTTGATGTGCATAAAAAATTTGAAATTACCTCTCCTCATTTAATTCATATTCCTAGAATCTTAGTTTGTCTGTCGTGGCAAGTCTGCCCTTCTTATTCTTGATCGAGGACACTGATTTTTTTTTTGCAAAAGACCAAAGTCTTTTTTATTCGTTTTTACATGGCTATTCGATAGAGAAAAACTACAAAGAAATTCATTGCTTTCCATCAATCTTTGGCGCAACACGAGTTTTCCATTACCACCAAGTGTCTGTACTATACAGGTATGTAGTACCGTGCCCCAGCCCCTCTAGTATACAGGGAATAGGCCCGTAATAAAAATTTATAGGAAGGCATAGTTGTATGCAGAGCCATACATTCATTTTTGAAGCAGTCAAAGAAGGGAACTGCAACCTGCAACTGTGAAGCAGTCTACGATTTTTTTTACCTCATGAAAACGGGGAGGTGTGTGTGTGTGGCTACCGTTACCGTTAAACTATGATGCAACCGCTGTGGAGCCCTGTAAAACGGCTTTAAAATGCCTACCTACCGTCTAAAAACCAGTCTCAAGTCTAATGAACAATCATCCACCTACGAAAACCAGCCAGCCAGGCAACCAGGCAGGCAAGAAGGTGATTTTAGAAATGCGCCCACATTGCTGGGGAAGTGGAAGCGTAGGCTAATGCCTCATCATTTGAGCTGCCGCTCCCGCATAGTCCTCTGTAGCTTCGTCTCGACAGCCTAGCAAAAAGCAGCTGAGCTGTACTCAATGCATAAAGTCATAAGCTCCGCTACCGGGTATTAGCTAGCATCCTATGTATACATATGCAGATACGAGTCGAGAGGACTAGAGGACCACGAGACAAAACTTTAGATAATGTATTCCGACAAAAACTAGAGTTGGTCCTCTATTGTTTTCTACTCGGGAAACAATCAGAAAATCAATATAAAAAGTAATAGACAAACACTTTAAAGCCTCAACTTTAGTAAAAATGTCAGAGGGAATAGATCCATGAGTAGGTAGGAGCCTGCTCACAGCTCCGCTCACCCTCCCTCCTGCCGGATGAGGAATGACAAAATATCAAACTAAAAGTTTATCCTGTGAGCTCGCCTTGATACGGAGACAATGCTCGCCTTTGTGTACTAAGCAATCTATTAGCTTGTCAATCAAATATGAGATGCTTCCAATGTTTTACTTTAACTCCAGACAAATACAGAATCCTCTAGTCATCCCATATTCATCCTAAATAATGTGCAAAGAACAAATCTCAAGCTTTGTGCATTAGCTTATACGCATGTACATATCCAGCCCTCTTCTAACATGCACTCGTTCCTCACTACTTACATACATGGCTACAGATAAAAGGGCTCCCTTCGAACAACTATATATCGTATGTATACGGGCTACAGGAATTGCCTATTATTTGTACCCATCATTCCCGCTTTCACGACAAAATGTACACGGATAGTCCTATTTTCAGATCGACTGGAAAAGGCACAAGGAGGAATATATATTTATGAAGAAGTGCTTTCACAGAAGAGTTCAAACACGTGTACATACGTCCGTACTCCCCATCAAGTGCACGGCTACTAGTAGTGCCTTAACGTAATGTTTTTTGAAGTGTACCCAAAGAATAAAAGTATAACAAAGAAAGGAAAAAGAGAGGCCCAGTCTCACTCAAAGTCCTATCGGCAAAATGAAAACTCAATTTTGCTCTTCTCTGTCAAATATTCCAAGTTTGATCCAACTTTTCCCTCAACTCACCCTGTCTCCTCACTTCAACAAAAAGACGCACGGAGCGAAAGTCCTCCACTTGGAATTGACAAATTACAGTGATGAGTCAGTTCAACTATTTACATCCAAAAGACTCATTACTTATTACTTCCTTTCCCAGCATCACAAGTCCATATCAAAATCATCTCCTTTAAATTCACGAATCAATCTGATTCACCAGTCAGCCAACGAACAGCCGCCAGTTCTAAATTCAATTAGTAAGCTAACAACCCAATAAGTTCGGTTTTAGTTCGGTTTTTGGTTCACTCATTTTACCTTGTTTCTATTTCTAAGTTCACGAGTAGGTACTTACGTTGACTAATACTATACTATAAGGATACACATATGTATGGTTAGTAAAGCAGTACTTAATTAAGGGATTCCCTGCACCAACTAGAACTATATCATTAGAGCTAGTCATTTATATAGTATCTGTAAGTATAGCGACTAACTTCGGACTGAATAGGTCTGCCTATCTGTCTGATAGGACGGTGTCTCATGAGCGGTGGAAGTGGACTGGTTGGACGGTATACGGTTACGGGTCGGTCTTGTGGATCAATCGGACGTTTCGGAGGAATTGAGTCGGAGGAATTTTGGAAGTGTGAGGTGATCTTCAAGAAAAATGTATCATTACTGATAACAGATTGGAACTTTAGAATGAAAGAGTCTCGTAAATTTTAGCAGGGGAAACGTGTGCGAATGTGAATGAATGCCACATTGGAGGGAGATAAGAGAGCAACTGAAAAAAAAAATCAACGAAAAGGAATCTACTTTCTACAACTATTTAGTTTCTTGACGGTCTTTCGTTTTGTCTGTGTGTGTGGTTGACGTACGTATCAGTAGAAGAAGCCAAGGGAAAAAGGCTTCTTGAAAAGTTTGGTTGGATCGGACGGAGACGGAAGTGAGTAGTGTAGAGGAGTTTCAGATGTATGGATGGATACATTGCAAAGGGGGAGAAAAAAAGAAGAAAGTTTTTTTTAAAGCAGAGATTAACTTACCATAGAATTGAGGAGGAGTGATACTTTGTTTGGATATCAGTGTGTGTCATCCCAGGTTAGAATTTAAGTGTGGAAAATTTTTTAGAATGACACAAATAAAGTTATGGACGTGGAAATAGTAAGATCACACGGATTGTGTTTAGGATTGAACGGTGTAGCTCTTGAGTAAGGAGATTTTTGTAGGAATTCCATCCATGTACCAATTGGAAAACGATTTGATGGACAAGCTCGAGATTGGGTTACCGGAGTTAAAGAGGGACAGGGGGACAGCTAAAAAGTAACTATCAAAAGTAATCATTAGGTTCAACTAACAAGTTCCTGGCAATATGTTAAGGGTACACACATGCATATAGCTGAGTAAAATGGACGTCGAGAAAGAAAAAAATACAAAAATCCAGTATCTCCGCTTAGAGATATACTGGTATTAATTTGTTAAAATATAAAAAGGGATCCATGCAGCTAATTAGACAAGGAGATGAATGGATACATTTCCAGAATCGGCTTCTCGAGAATATACCACTTTAAAATGTCAATTATTCCATTTAATTAAAACAAAAGCGTCGACGCGCGACAATGAAATCGTTTTAAGTGCTTTCTCCTCGTTACTTATTTCAATTAAATTATTACCAATGGAAATGAGAACTTGGTACAGTCTGGAGAAACCGTACAAAAATAATTAAAGAAAAATAAATGAACTTTCAGCTACTAATATTACGCATCAGCAGATTCTCCCGCTTTCCCATGTCAGTCCTAATGTATTAACTACACACATATATAGACATACAAACTTACTAGCTCATGTGTACCACGATCAATATTTTTCACGATAAAATCTTTCTCTAACGCTCCCGACAAGTAAAGTGCGTAGAACTAGGGTGGATAAATAAGAAACTTGGGAAAAAAAGGATTTTAGAAGTTGAGCCTGTACATACCTGTGTGCTACGCTTGAAAAGGGAGAGAGAGAGAGAGAGAGAGAGCTTAAGATTAGTACAGTGTTGATGACATTATGTTACATGTTCACTTGGTCGATACGGACAGATAACCCGAGCTTGTCGAGGGGATACAAGGAACGCCTTTTAGGTGTGAGACAGCAAAGTATGAACTGCAGGAAATTGGCATGGCGGAAACTGGAACATTGCGGATCAGTCATCATTTGGAGAATTTTGGAGCTGGAGTTCAAACGAACGACAGGGGGTTTTATAGAGAGAATCTTGAGTAAATAAAAGACAATTCTTTACAGAGAACTCTCATTAAGCACACAAGTTCAGAGTAAGAGAGGTGTAAATATTTGCATAATCACTGAAACAAATATTACCACAAAAAAAAACTTAAAATCAGTCAACAAAGTATAAACGTATACAAAAACTTTTTTTGCTCGTGGTTTAGAATTTCTTGTACACAAAAAATAGAGAACAACTAAAGATGTCTTTTAAATGAGCTTTTTAGTTTATACCACAGTTTTTGAATCTAAATAAACACTGACAAGTAACAAAGATTTTTCTCACTGATAAAATAAAACGGTGTCGTACGATTTGAATTGTCTGGATTTCTGGATACAGGATGGTGGCAAAAAAAAAAATGAAGAGTAGATATCAATGAATAAATGAGTTTTGGATGGCAGGCATGGATTGAAATGAGATATGAGGCATCGGCACTGAAAACAGTCTTTGAAAAGATACAGCAAGGATTGGCTTAAGCGTTTACAGGTAAAGTCATTTTTATTCCCATTATCATTATTTATTGATATTCAATCAATGAATGAATAGAAGATTTAGAGGAGAAAAAAAAGGATTCACTAGTGACATATAGGACTTACACAGGACTCACAAACTCACAATGTATATATATATTTCTGGATTTTTTTTTAGGTTTCAAGGGCTTCTTGAAAATTGAATGTGAAGGTAATTCATGTAGAGTGTGTAGCGTTTACATTTTTGAACTAGTTGTTTTTTCCCCTTACAAATTCATGATTACATAAATTCTTAGAAATTGAGCCAAAAATTGAGAGAAACATGTATATATATATACTTACCTATATGATTACTAATAATTTAAAGCCTACAATGACTCATAGTTGTAAATTGTGAAATTCAAACTAGCCTTGTCCACTTGTCTTTTGTCAAAAAACAGGAGAAAACAAAAAAAACATTACTAAATGAACGACAAATAGTAATCAAATCGAGCGGTAAAATCTAAAACAAAGTAGCATAAATCTAAGCAAGTGAACTTGATAGTTTAAACATAATACTTTTTATGAGAAAACTTTGAAAACTAGCGATAACAGGAAAAAAATAAATCCTCACAAAAAAATCCCTGTCTTAAATAATGCAAAAATGCAACTAGCTAAATAAGTGACATCAAAATAATTACGCAGAGCAAGATAAATAAACAAATCTAATTTGATTGGTGTAGCCTAATAAAAAAAAACAACAAAAAAATTATTCACATGTACCTACAATACATTAATGTATCTGCTATTAGAAGCAACAAAATATTGGTTAACTCATTTCATAATAACTCTGCTACTGATACTTTTAGGAAGTCTGGATTCAGTATGGCGCAAACTTGTTCCTTTCATTCTTGGATTTAGGTGGTGGGGAACCAGAGGTTTTAAGTTTTGGTGTGAACGAGGAGTTGTGTGGACGACGGTGGACACCAGTGGTTTGAACAGGCGGTTGAGAGCCATGTGGAAGGGATGCAGCAGACAGGAGGTCATTAAGACCGCCGAGATTGCCCAGGGCACTCAGCGAAGTTAGGATCGGGTTCGACAGGAGCTTGGCCAGAGGAGGAAGGGCACCACCCACGAGCGAGCTATTAGACCCCCCACCCCCTTGAGACCCTTGTGAGTTAGGCCCACCCGAAGATCCTTGACCTGAACCATTGGGGGAACCCCCATCTCCTTTGTTTTGGGCTTCCAGATTCGCCTTTTGTAACTCCACACTGATCATATAGTAACGTGACATTGAAATACACATTTTACCCGCTTGTAACGACTTTTTCTATTTTTTGTTTGTTTGTACGTATGTATAGGCGTGAATGTTGTCAATCGTAAAACCCTAGGTTAGATTTATGAACGGTTCAGAAGACCAAATTCGTACAGATTGTGAAAATGCAATCATAATCTAAAGTCTTTTAAAATGTAAGAGAAAACTCTTCAAATAGAGCTTTAGGAAAGAATATTAACGCCTATGAAAAAATCATAACAATCACTTCCACTCAATACTGCATCACAATATTAAAGAGGGTCCAAGTAATTGCAGATGCGAGCATCTCATTATATAATACGCCCCCCCAAAAAGAAACTTACAAAGGAAATAATACTGACAATGAGATACATATACCTACGCTAATGTTATACTCTAGTTCTAATTAGGACATGCTATTGCTAAGTAGCATACGTTCATCTAGTCACCGCGTCGTCGTTTCATATTATACACTAACCTGGCGGTAGACGACAGGAAAAATTACATTTTAAATAAAGGAAGCCTACGGTTGTGCACCGCACATGCAGTCGTACAAAGAGTATCGGTATGAAGAAGGCAAGTTATTATAATTTTCCATGTAATTATAGTACAAGGCATAATTCTTTCACATTCCAGCTAGACATAATCACGCAAAATGCATACAAGGCGCTGTCACCTTAAACACGGCTCCTATCATTGTTAAACTGCAATGTTGCTGAAGCCGAAGTACAGACTATTGCTGCTATTACTATGTACATGAAAACAATTAGTCTCGGATAGGAAAGCGCGTTGTATAAATAACGTAGGTGGGTAAATCTAGGTTCTAAAATAGAATCATTATCATTACCTCATGTTGATTAGGTACTGAGCCAGTGCAACAGAATCCGGGTTTCCAGTAATGGTGATGACACGATCAGTACAGCCCTCACGAAGCTCCTCTGAATTGCTTATACGAATCATAGCACCGCTGATTTGCCTAAAAGACATGGAATAATTCCGCCTTGCTCTCATATGGTTATATTACATGTAGTTTAGCTAATTTAACATGCTCGGTGCGTTCAGCTACTCATCAATCGCTTCGCTTCTGTCGCGTCTCCATCCTTTACTTCTAAATTTGTAATAATAGTTTCCCTTGTTCAGGGAGCGACTGCACGGTGCAACTCACTCAGATCAGATGGAGACGACACCGCAACGAGAGAAAGAGAGAGAGAGAGAGAGAGAGAGACGGAGAGAACGAAAGATCGACAAAGAAAAAACAATCGAATTGACGCAACGAAGGAAGACGCTGCCAACGCAAACTACACTTAACCAAACCGAAAAACGTGAGTGCGACGAAACTGTCGTCAACTTGTCAGTCACACACTCGGTGACTTTTGGACTAAAGACATTATCAAGTCCCAAACATTGGCACCAAAACCAAAAAGAAATGGCTATACATAATGGCTTGAGAATGCAGGCGGGAGAAGCTCTCTCTCATATCGCTCCACGTAGTAGATTATGCATACACAAGCAAACAAAGTATCGATCTCATCACAAAATAATCGTAACCGGGAGGGTTGCGCTCACTGAATGAAGTTCTGTAACATGGGCTTCAAAAGCTTCGTGTTTTCCCTTTTATACTGACGTTCTTTCGCTCTGCTGCACTCTCCCTCTTTTTCCATTTCCCTCGCTTGCTCTCTCCTACGCCCTCACCTCGTTTTCCCTTTACCTTCCCGAATGCTTCAATTCATTTTTTCAATTTTATTAAAACTCCTTAAGATGAGGAAAAAAAAACTTTTGAGGACAACTTCGAAAACTCCTGACACAAATATGGGAAAGCTGTGCGAATTTCCATTATCCTAACAAGGAGGAAAGCATAGTTGATTTAATTCAAACTCACCGGATTTCCGCTATCTTGGTGCCGCCTTTACCAATCACACATCCGATCAACTCGTTCGGAACTGTCATTTCTTGCTGCACATGATTATTTTGCTGACTTTGCTGTTGACGGTTGCTTCCTGTGCGTAACTGACTTCCTGCCAGCGCTGCAAGAGCCGCTAACGGAGCTAAATCCAAAATATATATAAATATAAATTGGGTTAGTAATAACATTTTTTGAATAGTACATACATTTAGAATAATCAAAATTCCTCAAAAGACTCTTATTGGTGTTCAGAGACAATTAGAACTTAAAGCCGAATCCTCATACACATTTCTACTACTACTAACTATGATTTACATACATAATTCTAGACTGCAACTTCGTTGGAAAAATTTCATTAATAAGTTTCAAAAGACAAAAAATGTACAAAATATAATTTTTTCTATGTACGAAGGCGTTTAATTGGAATAAGAAAACTTGAACATTTCTGCTCCGCAACTACGTCTACATAAGTAAAACAACAAGCCCAGCAACGGTTAACTACAGACTCTGGCAGAAACCCTTAGGAAATAAATGGTATGCACTAACCTGCGGGATTCACTGGTCCAGCATTTGGCCCACCGCCAATGCCGCCAAGGCCTAGAGCAGCCAGGCCAGCCAACGGAGATCCACCCATTTTACCCATCTGCTGTAAAGAGTATAAGCATAAAAATATATTAGGCATAAAATGAAACCAGTAATCCTAAGATCACGAACGCTTATAGACGATCTAAACTACTTGAGTTAAACAAAGATGTAATAAAGCATGATGTAGAACACATAATCAAACAAAGCACATATATTATTAAATCAACTTATTTGCGTTCCGTCTAACTTGTGCTTTTATTTCACAAGATGGTCTGCCTAAGAAGTAAGAAGTTGAGAATGCAAGAAGTACCTGCCTACTACGTACATACATACGTGTCTTCCACTAAGCAATTTACTGAGCAAGAAACTAGGTACAACTGAATTACATAGGTAGGTAGTACAACAAAGAAAATGAAAGAGATAGAAAAGTTTGGCATTTACATTTGGAAAACTTACTTCGGCGGGATTCATTCCATAACCACCGCCCTGCATTCCGTAACCACCGCCGCCACCTCCTTGGCCTATCATCATTCCAGGACCAGTAGGTCCAGGTCGTGGGCGATATGGAATGGTACCACCTTTAGGGGGGCTCTGGAAATGAAAAGATTAGTTCCGCACAATGAAATCATCTTGACTGAACGCCACCACTACAGGTACGAATAAAAAACCTTGAGAAAGCTGGCATACTTACCTCAAGCATTATCATGCAGATATGATAGATGCACTTAGTGATAGCATCACTCATGCCACTAATCGTGACAGCCCTCTCAGTCGAATTTGGCAGCATTTCTGATGCCACCTGAATTGAGGCACCCGTTACCTCTCGAATCTCTCGAATTTTGGACCCACCTTTCCCAATTAAGGAACCGCACTGAGACGCAGGAACGATTAATCGGAGCGTGATTGGTGGCTTCGGCACATTATCAGCTTTTGGCATATTCTGCAAAAGAAAGGTACAACTAAATTACTCAACAAGCACGGGAGCACGTATAGATACCACGGTTAGTAGTTTGTACACATTCGTGGTAGTAACTACAAAATTCTTGTTACAGGAAAGATCGAGCTAGACTGGTCAGACAGATAGAGATTTACCGAGTAATTCTGAGATGAGTGAAAAGACAGAGTAAGGACCGGGAGCTACAGGGTGTAGGCGTATAAATACATGACAACATGACTAATGGGCGCAATTAGGAAAGACAAGAACTGTGTCAACATACAATGCCAACTGCATGCATGAAAAACAAGAGTTGACCAGAAAGCTCACTTTAGAAGAAATGAGTATAAAAAATAGGAATCAAAACTGTGATTTCTTACACACAGTGCGTCAATACTTACACCACCACTTACATAGACTTCTTCCAGTTTGCGACAAATGAGATCAAATGCTTTGATGATTCCATTTGTATTCCCAGTAATAGTAACGATTCTTTCTGGCGACGACCCATCACTTATATTGATTCTTGCACCAGACTGAAACGTATCAACACAATTCATTGTTCATACTCAATGTCACAGATCAAACATTACCGCTGTCAAATGAGCCATTCAGCGCTACGTTAGCAACTAGTACGAGTATGCTCAGTTTTTATGATGAACCTAAGTAATTACCATGGTCAAGTATAATTTCCACGTAACAACAACAAAGCATTTAACCTACTATTCAAATGCTGCAAGTTGTACACGAAAAATAAATTTATGTATACAGATACAATCACGGCGGCATGTACATAAAACGGGCATACTTCTTGGGGACACGGCATACAAAGGCATTAGTATACCCGTGTGAATAATTTGATTCCTTTGGTGCATGTAAAATGTTGTTCTGCTCCGTACTCAATCTTCAAGGCATGAAACGACATAGGCAGGTATATACCTACATATACTATCATCTCGTAAGGACGAACAAGTAAAGAACAAATCTAGCATTTTATTTTTGAAACTGAGGTACATAACCTGACATGGATCATCGTGAAATATTAGACAAACCCATTTCAGAATTAAATTTTCTTTGCAAGAAAGGTTTGAAGTACTTCGTTTTTAACAGCAATGTATCTAGGCAACTGGAATACCTTTGCTACTAAGCAATAGAAACTTATGCGTTTACCTTCCGTCATATTTTGGATTCGTGTACACAACTGGGATACTCAACAAACATATGAATAATGGCTACCCTCACATTTCCATGCATCCATCCCATGAATACATAATATGCATGTAGCTACACGTAAATACACTTTCAATACATACATCCGCACACACACCATTCACGTACTTTGCCGGGGCTGTGAACGCGGGCACAAGTCATCAAATGACAAATGTATCAATTCCATTATTATACGTTTACTAGCAACTGACTGCCTCTCATGGATTACTCACGAAGAGAATTCCGCTACAAATCGTGTCAACGTACAAATGATGATAATTTATTCTCAAAGCGAATGTTTATGAAGACAAATAAGCACCTAAGTAAATGAAATGACTCGACGTGGAGCATAAAACTTTGCCGACGAGACGAGAAATAATGTCCTCACACTGTAAGGTTACACACACTCGTTGAGCACACCACGAGCATTTCATTCACCTAACAGTCCCTGGTCATATAAAAATGGAGAGCAAGCACAAACAAACAAGCCAGAAAGTATTTTCTTACCTCTTCGCGGAATTTTTTCACTATTTCTCCTTTTTTTCCAATGATGCTCCCAACTTCCTGCAACAAATTAAAAACAAAAATAGCATTAGACCGAGCTCTAGAGTGATTACTCGAGATTTAGAGATGCTTAGCCCAGTTAAGAAATTTCAAAAGGAGCTCTGTGAGTTAGAAGAGCGGCCCACTTGGCGTTTATGAACTCTCACGTAGCCTCTGTAAAATAAACATGTGAGCAAATATAGCAGTATAAGCAGTCTCATTGCATTCAAGAGTGCAGCACGCACCGTTACGATAGTTACCTGCCTAATTTTTAATACGTGCGTCATATCTACGGCGTACAAGTCCATCATCTATCCACTAAAAACCTAGGTAGCTCCTACCTTCCCCTTCCTTCAATGCCAGAACTTACAGCACTGTGAGCTTGATAATAAGTTTGTGCGATATACGCGAGAGTACGGTTTTTGCGGACTAAAAGTTCAACTACCAGGTTACGCCCTATCTACTATGAGCTAAAAGAGAGATTTCCGTTCTTGCAGTTGGGTATAAGAAAGGTTGGAGAGGCAAGAGCTCATGGTAATACGATTCAATACCGGTTTAAGATAGCTCACATCGTCATGCAATAGCAATGAGCAGACACACACACACACATTCTCTTAGATCCGGACTCATTTCGACCATCTTCATAAAGTTAAAAAACAATTTCTTCCACCGTACCGTGCAGTCTGGAATGTAATGGAAAAATAGAACGGGGACGCTGTAGAGCTCGCAACTGGAGAAGCCGGCAAAAAAACGAATGAAGTGTCAGTAGAGAAAAGAATTACAACTACTACTCCTTCAGCTAATACGAATCCTCAAAACCTTTTGTAGCAACTAGCAACGCAACTCACTTCACTAGTCAGAACACAAAAAATGGATAGCATAAAATTAAGAATATGCGCCGTGTTACTCAAAGTAGATAGATGCCAAATGGTATACATAGTTTCAAGCACAATACCATCTTATCTTCTAATCTCTGTCTATAAGTACAGACCAGAAACCATGTCCTATTCGTATTTCGTCACAAAAAAGGGTAGTTATACGAAAAATATGTTAATTCAATTCTTTTCACTTCTCGAAACTGCAAATTTAATATAAAGTTAGTTTCTACAATATTGATTTTCCAAAACAACTGGCTTTCAAAACCATACTATCTGACCACGTACCTCCTAGCATATCTAATATCTGTATATCTACACTAAATCATATGAATGGCTGTTCTAAGCCAAACCACTGATTTTTTGTAAAGTAAGGCCGCATAAACGAGCGGCGCATGGAAGACTAAAAACAGTTATTACCCGAAAACGATCGAGCAAATAGATGCCACTTGGATATTAATAGTTACCGCAAAGTACAACTGAAAAAAAATTCACTCTCAACATTTGTTCAGAAGCATGTTATTGTTATTATCATCCCCTAAAAGCCAAACCACAAAACCGCTAGTCATTATAGTTCAAAGACTGCCAACGCAACAAAAACATCTAAGCTTAAGAAAGGATTCGCTTGAGCAAAACTCCTTTTGTCATTTCAAATCCAGCGCTATCTACAACGCAGCGCTGGATCCTGGACGGGAAAATTGAACATTTAGCACCCTCTTAAAATGCCCACTTAACTGCAAATCACAAAATTGTTTCCCATCCCACTGTACGTCTACAACATCGTCTCACAAATACTGTAATATCCGAAAAAATACAAATCTTGACACGTAAATATCAGTTAAAAAAATACGGAAGTTAATGAATTTTAAGACAAGTAATTTCGTCTGTTGACGGACCAAAACTTTCCTTTATTTTTCACCTTCCTTGAAATGAATATAACCCCGTTGTTTCAAACACGTAAAAGTATAGTATACCTACAACAATAATTGCAAACAAGACAGGGAGAGAGAGAGAGGAAAAAAACTGCCGATAAAAGTACACTCTTCTTGCTAGCTCATCCTACCTATCCAGTTTGGAGCTGTTTAGCTTCGACCGTAGCTTTTGTCTCCCCCGAAATTGAAAATGAAATATGCAGTACGACCGAGTCCCATTCAGCTTAAAAGTACCTCCGTAAGTAACTGAAACTTTGTTTCGCCATCCGTGCATATCCGTATACGCGTATGCACAAGAAAACTTTTCCGTTGTAAAATTCTATTCATGTAGTACTACACGCACCGGACTCCCCCTACTGCTTGAAATCACTCCACGAAGATATGCAAACATGAATCTTTCTTCCTTCGATGTGTAGGGAAGTCCGGGCCCACAGAAATGGTCATATACAGAAGAGTAAAAGAAGCGTTCGTTCAACTTCGTCGTAAACCAAGAGCTAGACTACCTTGACGAAACTCCGACTTAAAACTCCATTCTCCTGTTTTACTCAACAAAACAACGGGTACAACAAAACTAACTATAGGTGTAGCTAATAGAGTCTGTCTCAGGTAGAGAGCATTCCGTAACTTGACACGTGCACTCCCTACAATAAATGACAGCATTAGTTCATTTATCACAATATTCGCTGGCTGCATTAGGTTATTTACGTTTGTGGAAGACCACAAGGGACTCCGGCAGTAGACAAATCAACTCATTCGGCTCTTGCTCTACTTCTAATAGGCTTTTATTTTGTCCCAAAAAAATATTCAGTTATTTCCTTGGACAAGCTTCTCTTTCTCTCTCTCTCTCTCTCTCTGTCTCTCTCATGAATGAGCCAGAGCTTGTACATTTCCTGCGCACGCAGGTACTTCCAGAATGTATGGTAAGGTACCCACTTCTGAACATAATTATAAGTAGATGGAAGTCACCAGGATTTAGCCGCAGAAGATACTTTCCCCTTTGTGACAAACTTTGTGCCAATCAAAACAAATTTTAAAGGAAAATAAGTTACGCTCTTGTCTAGCTACTTTCCTGGCTCCTGTCTACCGCTAAGAACAATAGAGTATGATAAATATCTTTTTTCCGGAGATGTTGATACCATTAAGCGGTCAACGGAGACGGCCGCTATAATGCATGGTTGTAAAGCAGGGCAGTGGAAACTTACTAGTCTTCCCTCTAATTACTAAGCCCCGCTCCTTCCCCTTTAAATACTGCAGTAGTGGACACGTAAGTAATTTTGTCTTTTTATCCTGCACCTCCAACAGCGCAGCGGTAACGGTACGCTCAATCATTACAATCCCGAAGACACATTTAGTATTTAAATTACATCCAATTTTGAAAACTCAACGTGTGCTTACATTCACCGTGGCTGCACGCATGCAGCGGCATATGTGTAAGGACATTACACTATTGTCATCATAATCTATTCTACGGCTTCTATGTAGCTCTCCTATTCATACACGGAGTGCCGTATAAGGGGCTGTCCTAAAATTACGTATCACTCTGTTTAAGAAAAAACCTCCCCTGATATGTCACACAGGAGGTAAACCTGCACTTGAGCAAATCTGTGACCCCCTCCCCACGTCATTCTGATACATAATTTAAGGACGGCCCCTAATACGAGCTTCAGCTGACTAGTGAGACAAGAGTTACATTGATTGGGGAATGGAAATGAGAAGCATTATAAGAACTCAAGAGGGAGGATTAGACGGGAAAATGTAGCTCAGCAATACCACACCTGATTTATAGCGAAATCACTTCAGCTCCTAGTAGACGAGGGAGCTGAAACTGAGCAGCATAATTTCCCATCAACCATAACAAATTCTTGATGCGCCCCATATACGATGACAAAACAAAAATAGGAATGCGGTCGGCTGTAATGTGAATTGCCACCGTTAACTAGACAGACTAAGGACAATAGCATCCAGGAAAGAGTCACCGACACGGTATCAAAGATCTCTCTCCCTTACACAAATATGCCGCCAAAACCAAAATAGCCTCCGTCTGAGTCCCAACTGCGTCGAACTCATCATGAGCAAAAAAACAAAAGCAAGCATTTCAAACAGAATGGAAAGCATTTTAGAAATACCTTAAAATTTTATTTTCCATGAAAAAAGTCGATTATTTTTTATACCCAGAGAGTCAACTCTGCAATTCCCCTGTCATACGTCCTATACAAACCATCTATCTCCCTCACATTCCACGTAATTACAACAGAAATAAACCTACAAATTACCGAAACCAAATTCCCATCAAACGCAGCCATCCTTCCAACACAACTGCAACTACATCTAGGTAATAGCCCTGCACAGTCAGAGTCAGTCCCATTTTTGACTCCCAGAACCCAGGGGAGTTTTAAAAGTTTCCGTCGCGCCGGCGAAAATGGCCGGCGAAAATATTATAATTACGGAAAAAAACAGCCCTCAATCTCACAAGGGCATCTCAGTTGGGACGTCTTTCCATACAAACAATAGCAAACCCCGTTGGCAATTTTGACAATCAAGATAAAGTTAAAACTTCCCTCCTTTCTCATTTTTATTTAACTTTATCTCAAGAAATATTTTCGCATATGCCATAAAATACAGTATTCTCTGAAAATCTTTACGGCGGCATGGACATATAACAATTACGTCAAACCCAGTCAAATTATATGAGCATGTACATATGGTTCATAGCTTTCGGACGAGCAAAATATGGTTTATTTTGGGCGATTGGAAAAAAAAGTGTACCACGACCACTGTACTGTGTGATGGGTAGAAGCACATTTGGACCACAGTTCAATCCAACTGATACCATTACGCGAACAAGTTATAGGGAGTTTATTTATTAAGCAATTCCCTTCGTAAATCGCTAGATACTCAGCCCAGCTCTTTCTGTATGTACCTACGTCCATAGACTCGCCGTTGCCGTAGACAAGATTTCCACAAGTTCTCATTTAATTTCCCATCATCTCAGCTTTGACTCTTACTTTTGGAGACTAATCCATTTCCCTCTTCAGTTATTCAGACGCAGGGAGTGCACAGCATCTTCGAAAGAGTGGAAGGGAGATCGAGCAGTATGGTAGCAATGAATCATAAACTCACACCTAATCGATAACCTCCAGGAATTATGAGCAAGTATCCAATGCATCACATTATGAGATACAAAGACGTATTTTTGGAGTGCTGCTAAAGGGCACGGGGACACTCCGGGATCTTGGAGACGTACCCGACGACCCGACCATACACCTTATAAGCTCTGCGGGATTTTTTTTTTCATTCTCTTTTGCACGTTCAGAACACTAGATCGTCTAGACCGTACTTAGCTGGCTGGTACTTGAACTGGCCACAAGCTAGATCTATTTGTTAGCTTCAAGCCTTGGTTGCCGATCGTGACACATACGTATATGTGATACGATGTCTGTAAAATCTCATTAGGAATATGGTTTCTTATTTGGAGTTTCCATGAAAATAGACAACGTTGGTTGAAGTTGAAGGCTACCACTATACAGCATCAACGAAATAAATAATTGTGTGTTGGCTATTGTTCGAGCCCGTCCTGGTGCGTCGGTAGTCGGTAGTGAGGTGCTCGCAAGATTATTTTTGCAAATAGAGATATTATTCGATGGATTTTCTTTAATAGTTCTTGGCAGTTACTCAAGGAAATACAATCCAGTGGATCCGTCTTTGTAATCAGTACTCTCCATTAAATGACTTGACACAAATAGAGTGGAGTAGAAAATAAAAAGCGACGACTATGAAAGAAATACATTTCAAATGATATATAATTATTCGCACAGAATAAAAAATGCTGCCACTTTGACCGTCCGCAGTCAACGGTTCTCAAGGCACCTACAACCTAGGTACTACCTCCCCGCATACTTCACACCACGGAGTATGGAGGAGCCATAAGAACCTCCGTAGTAGCTAATGGTGGTTATAAAAAGAGCAGCAGAGATAAAAGACCGGGACTGCAACGGAAAAATAACAAAAAGGAAAAGATGCTCTTCTCTCTCCCTGACGAAGATTACATCAAACTTTGAAAATTCCTTCACCACATTTAAAAACAAAACTGGGGAGACAAAGCAGAGACAAGTAGCAATTTTTAATAATTGAATCACAAACTTAAGTACTCATGAAACGTACGAAGGCCAACCCAAGTGAAAGAGCAAAGGGAAGGTAAGGTAATGTCCTCACGGTTAAGATCCGTCCCTCAGATGCAATAAAAAGTCAAAAAGTGGAAGGAAGGCTCTTTATGGGTTTTCAACAAAAGCAACAACTTCTCCAACGTTCGATAGTTTTTTTTTATTTTATTTTCCCACCCTGAATAAATCTTTTTCCGCCTGACTTCCACGAAGCCACCCGCTTCAAGGTGTTACACCACTGCACTGCACTCCATTCCCGTTGCAAGTCTTATCGTTCTATACGCTCGTATTTTATTTTATTTTTAACTTTCCTTGCGGTTACCCCATTCTCACCTTACTTTTGAAAAGATATTACAGAAGCTTTTTGATCATCCCGTATGTCATTTCATTTCATCAAGCTATCAAACTTTTCAGTTTAGTGACAAGCCATACAACTATTTTTACTATCTCTCTCTCTCTCCCTCTCCTAAAAAATTCACCGATTCGAATTTATATGAATCTCAAAAGCAACTCTCAGACTCCTCATCTTCATTTTTCCATGTCTCATATGTAGTTCATCCTTCCAGCCCTCCCATTCAGTGCATGACGAGCAAAAAGAAAAAGAAGACGTAGACGAGGGAGAAGAAGCAAGTTGCTCTTGGCAACGCAACCTTCCACTTAATACGCCACTCTTACTTTCTTTCCCTCTCAACTCTACTCCAATGCATTGCATTGCTGACGCGAGAAAGAGAGAGAGAGACCTACACTACGTTACGTAATATCCGTTTCAAGCCACCAGCACGCTCACGGATGGATTATATACGTACACACAATACTTTCTAGCAGAGCACAAATAAAATACACATACACATCACAATCGTATAAAAATGAGATGGAAGAGAGTTGAGTCTTACACAGTCAGCCAAACAACCGAGAAAGACCCAACTGCTGCTTTTGCTGCTGCATCATTAGAACTCAAAATATGTACCAACGGAATCAATACCAAAATGAGAAAAGCTCTCTCTCTCTCTCATCCTCATCCCCACAACTCTATATCAAATTATGCACATCTTCTGTCTCTTCTCAATCGCACTGGAGTCTATATGTGGGCTCGTTTCTTGCTAAACCAAGCCAATAACGAGGATGGGAAATAGACGAAAAAGACGAAGGAGAGAAAAAATACTAAGTGGAAGAAACGTCCACGTCTTTACGCTATTCAACTGACTCAGATGGAAGAACTACAAACGAGACCAAAACTCCACCGAAATACATTTACGCTACTTCATCTAAAACATCATCGCTCAATCCCCTGTCCTTCGCTTTTATCCCCCACGAGCTTCCCTGTTCTCCGTATTTTTCCCCAGTTCGACACACACAGAGACATACACACACACACACACGCAACACGTCAAACAGAAGGCAAGCGCATCCCACTTAACACTCCTACTTATGTAAATATCATAACCGATTTACGTCCTTACTACAGGAGAAAAATAACATCCGACGTACAACAGGAAAAAAAAACTTTCAAAAACAAAATACAATGTCGATTTTCTTCCCCGTTAGGTCTTAGGTCCCGCATCCCTTATGTACAGGGAGATACAGTCCCTAGCTACCTAAGAGAATAAATACAGAATAACAACTGCATGCATCCGGGCAAAATTGTGACATGTCCAAAATTTAAAAGTGTTTCTCATTTCATAGGTATATACCCAAGATGTTTCATATGCCTGTACAGACTCCCCTTCCCAGGACCAAAAGGAGTTGAGGCAGAGTCAAAGAGTAGATGGGAACACATCCATAGCTTCAGTTACTGACTACAAACCAGGAGAAAATCTACAGCCTCGCCCCACTTCCACCGTACTGCTTTATAGGAAGGTGCATGTGAAGAAGACTCGGCTCCCTATAGGCAACTCCGCATATGCACTTACGGCAGAACCAACCGTTGGCTTGGCAGACAAGGACAGAGAAGACAGTAGAGGAAAAGTACCAGTGCCGGTGAGGCAGATTCGGAGCTCAGTGAGTGCGGTTCAGACTATGAGAGAGAAGGACTGGAAAAAGAGAAAGTGCTTCCCTCAACCAATCTTGGAAGAGAGGAAAGTACGGTGAATTCGAATTCTCTCTCTCACTCGCTTTCTCTCTCACTTTCCACATGGCAAAAGGAAGGAACAGACACTATTCTCAAGAATCGACCATAATAACGCCACTTCCTCTCGCCCCGCGTCTTCAGCCTCAGCAGCCCAATTCAATTCAACTCATCTTCTCGTTCTGCATGCAAGAAGAAGCCACCTTGAGCCTTTGCATATGTTGCAAGGGTGAAAATAGACAGTGCCTCCTTACACAATAATAACACTTGAAGCGCTCCAGGGACGTTCTCCCAACTTCCGTGAACACATGGGGAACCTGGAAGCGCTCAACCAATCCTAATTCAATTTTGGGACATCACCAACCCTACAAATGAGACTTTGCAAGTCCTATTCACTATACAAACATGGACGCAATGATGACAATTCCTTACAAGCCAAAGTCCACATCATCCACATACAGTCACGTCCGACCAGGGAAGATAAAAACATCCACGCACCGCAGTAGCAGGAGCAGCAGCAGCAGCCCCAGTCACCGCGAGCACACAAGTCAGCAGCCCCGCATCTCCGCGTCCTCATATAAATTATACAGTCTGCCTTCATTCCATATTATCTGGAGACTACCGGGAATGCTCTCCAAATTATCTTCCTGTCATCAAAAACTCATCGTCATCCGAACAGATTGCAACACGAAATATTAATTTAATGCCACTTTATTGCAGAACCCAACGCTTCCACAATTGGACGTACGGGCGGAGTAGAGATCCATGAGCACCTATGATGCCTTCGCTTCAATATTTCACTACATAACAGCATTCCATGTATAACACTAAGATGTCTGGAAATAATCATGGCAACGTCATTTCTCTTGATTTACCTAGCTTTTACTTCCTTGGATTGTGAAGGTGGGCAAACACGCACACGCACATCACACGAAACACTACGTAATGGAGACATATCAGTACACGAAACGGGACTCTAAATACGTAACATGATAATCAAACAAAGACAAAATATTTATGGTACAATAAAGGGGGATTCACACATCACTTCATTCAAAAGTTAACCATGAGATTTTACGCTTATGGGTGCGGTATTACAGTTCAGAAAATAGAAAACAGAAAATAACTGATAGGTAATTCCACTTTCAACCACGACTCAAGCACTGTAAATTCCCAATGCTTCAGTGCTAGGAGTTCTCAAAAACTTTGGGTGTAAATTCCACCCACCCATGTGCGCGCTCCGAGAGCCTACCATCTGCGCCACCACGGAACATTTTTCCGGAAATAAACCTGACATTAATTACGTGACACGCAATTCAATTTTCCCTCCTTATTACATTATTCGCAACAAATGCGGAAAATTTTAAAACAATTAGCTATTACAGGAAAGTTTTCCACTTGATCCTGAGTAAAAAGTGTTGACCAAGCATATAAACGGGAGTTGAAAGTTCCCAAGTAATAATAGTATCAATCAATTAACTTTATAATTAAGCCTTCACAATCTATTTAGCATGCGTATTTCTAACTTGACACGTCAAACTGGAAGTAGTTCACAACTCTCCGAGGACCGCACGATCAAACTGAGGCGATACACAGTCATCATTCGGTCCTTCGCAGGTGAACGACGGAAGTTGTCACACACAACATTCCCCACTTCCCTTCATGCAAAGCACGTACGTACGAGCATGTGTAGTCAATGAAGGAAATAATAAAGAAAGCACAGACATCCGGCACTTTCTCCTTTAAATAGTACATACTAACTACCTATAACCTACAATTTCATCCACTAAAGTATAAATTAACCTATTACGCTAGGCAATAATGGCAATAATAATACTATTGCACATAACCACTGCTTTTTCCTACAAGTTCTCCAGGGCTGTGCTATTATGTACTGTGTACAGGCCACTATACAATTCACACGGCATGTACAAAAATAAAGCATCACTCCTTCACCCACGGTCAGGGGCACTCAAGAAGACGTACACAGGTCGTAGGACAGTGGAAAAAGAACCTACAAGACAAAAAAATACATTTCGACTCTGGATTGCTACGACGGCATCGATTTGAGTCAGTCGGAAAGCTTCTACACGGAATCCCCTTTTGTCTCACGGACTAACACCACAACTTGGCTATTGGTCAATTCCCTTCTCCT
Organism: Dicyrtoma fusca; assembly: GCA_034695205.1. Classification (NCBI taxonomy): domain Eukaryota; kingdom Metazoa; phylum Arthropoda; class Collembola; order Symphypleona; family Dicyrtomidae; genus Dicyrtoma; species Dicyrtoma fusca. The sequence continues at coordinate 21,173 of JAQFZC010002745.1, forward strand.
TCGCACTGAAATGAAGAATGACAGCTAAAAGTGAATGAATGAAGAATGAATAGGTCTCCGTTGGAGGAAAGTATCATCCCACAAGTATGAAAAAAATGCACGATTCCGCTCCTACGCGAGCTCTATTTTTAAACTAAAATAACTTTAATAAGTGTGCATCTTCAGGTGTAATCAGAAATCTACAGAAGGACCCTCCGTAATTCCGATGATGTACACTACATTTCCTGTACCATTATCACTCAAGCCGAGGTTACACAAACATAGGCTTAAAACATAATATTATACGTCCACACATATAACGTCCCTAGATGGACAATATACCTACA